>VZRW01005086.1:32791-65336 GCA_013398125.1 Aegotheles bennettii
CCCCAATTTACTGACGGTGCACTTGATTCTTTTGTTCAGATCATCAATAAAGATACTGAACAGAACTGGCCCCAGTACAGAGCCCTGGGGGGCACCACTGGTGACCAGTTACTAACTGGATGTGACTCCATGTACTCTTTGTGCTTAGCCATCCAGCCAGTTTTGGACCCAGCGTACGGTACTCCCATCCAGGTCATGAGTAACAAGTTTCTCCAGGAGAATGTTGTAGGAAACTATCAAATACTTTACTGAGGCAAGATAGACAATGTCTACTACCTTCTCCTCATCTGCCAGGTGTATCACCTTGTCACAGAAGGAGATCAGGTTGGTCAGACAGGACCTACCCTTCATAAACCCATGCTGATTGGGCATGATTCCCCAGTTGTCCTGCACTTGGTGCATGATGACACTCAGGATGATCTGTTCCATAACCTTCTCTGGCACTGAGGTCAGACTGACAGGCCTGTATTTTCCATGATCCTCCTTCCTACCCTTCTTGTAAATGGGTGTCGCATTTGCTAGTCTCTAATCCTCTGGGACCTGCCCTCTTAACCAGGACTGCTGAAAAACAATGGAGAGTGGCTTGGTGAGCTCCTCTGCCAGCTTCCTCAGTACTCCCACATGGAAGCCATCTGGACCCATAGACTTGTGTAAGTCTAAATGGAGCAGCAGGTCTCTTAACTGTTTGTTCCTGGATTGTGGAAACTTCCATCTTCTGGCTCAGGAGACCAAGTACCCTGAAGACAGCTGGTCTGGTTGTTAAAGACTGAGGCAAAGAAAGCATTAAGCACCTCAGGCTGATAGGCCCCCTTAAAGTATTCAAAGGCCACAATAGGATCTCCCCAGAGCCTTCTCTTCTTCAGGCTGAACAACGTCAAATCCTCAGCTTATCCTTGTAGGAGAGATGCTCCAGGCTCCTGGTCTTTTTTGTGACCCTTCTCTGAACCCATTCCAACAGGGCCATGTGTTTCTAAAGAAAGAAAGGAGACGATTTGTTCTCAGAGCTGAAAAATTTGTTTGCTATTGGAAAATACTCCTGAGCGCCCAGCAACTGCAGTATTAGAAGAAGTTGACTTTTCTTTTATAATAGTAGTGTTTTCCAGCCTCTATGGGTCTGAAAGCAACCTTCCCAATATGGAATGTTTGTAAGTGAAGGTTGTCTTCTTCCAGTGTGGAAGATACTAACCACAGGCTCAGTGCAGATGTTTCTTCGAGCATTTTGAATCAGATCAAGGAACAAACTGCTCAGGGAAGGTTTGTGTAGCTGCAGACACAGACTTGTGGGTATTGGTTAGGCCAAGTCCTCCATAGACTGAAGAGGCCTAAAGCCAGGAGCTGAGGGTGGGTAAAAGGCTGGAAATCCCTTCCAGTGGAGGTGAGCAGTAAGACTGCACTGAAGGTCTTTCTTCAACACTAAGCAGAAGAGGAGATTTGAAGATCATAAATCCTGTCCTGGGGTTACTATTTTAGAGGCATAAATACCAGGCAGTGTCCAGTAAGTACAATGCAACCATGGAGCTATTCTTCGTGCAGCAGTGTGGTCAGTAAATCTATCAACATCCTCAGTTTTCTAAGTTGGGATCCTCACTAAAACTTCATCCAAAGAAAGGTACTCACTGAAACCTGTAGCTGATCATAAGCCTGCCTTGACCTCTGCTCCTTCAAACTGGCTCTCAGGAATCTGGCACATAAAGCACACTTTGCCCGTGATTTACCTTCCTGCAGAAAAAATTCAGCACCGCTTTTGAGGAAGAAATATACACCTAGCTAATTAGCATGCTAATTAGCAAGCAAGACTGTGTTAATTAGCGAAAAATTTGTCACGAGAAGGCCACCATGTCAGTTGTCATTTAAGAGAAATCTGAACTGAAAATGCAAGCAGTGGTCAGGCTGTTACTAGGGGAAGATTAAAAAAACTAGCATTTGCTTTAGTGGAACACAAAAACAGTATTAGAAATGTCTGTGAAATAGTATTAACAAATTAATAGGTTATGTCTAAGTGAGTTAACTAAAAAAAAAATGCCCTTTTTGTCTCTTTCACTATTCTAGAAGTTACACCGTGGTAGGCTAAGATGAAAGAAAACAGATGGTACCATTACTGGATGCTGTTATTGAATTGCTCTTCTATACTTATTGCTTGGTTAGAGTGAGAAATGCATATATTAGAATATGTAAGGTCACTTTAAATAGCATCTATATTCGTAACAGAAGTAGTGTACAGATATTTTGTTACTGCTGCTGTGTCTAAATGGGGATATAAGTGAATAAATTCCAAACTGTCATAATGAAAAAATAAAGTTGCAGATGTGTTTCTGGTTGCTTTACAATGGCATGCTGACATTGTTCATTCTATTGTGAAAGATTATATCAAAACAATTTATGTTTTTTAAAAAAGGCATTACTCTATGTGAACCTTAAAGCATCTGCTAAGTATTGCTTTATTTGAATTTTAAGATTTTATCTTTGCTTGTAAACTCATAGCAGATCCATGAGACCAGATACCAAAACTATCTAGGAATTAATAATACGAAGCTGCCTTGCTTTTTTGAAACAATAATAGAATCACAGAATGGTTTGGGTTGGAAGGGACCTTAAAGTTCCATCCCAAAGGACCATCCAGTTCCAACCACCCTGCCATCAGCAGGGACACCTCCCACTAGCCCAGGTTGCTCAAAGCCCCATCCAGCCTGGCCTTGAACACTTCCATGGAGGGGGCATCCACAGCTTCTCTGGGCAACCTGTGCCAGTGTCTCACCACCCTCACAGGAATGAATTTTCTCCTAAGATCTAGTCTAAATCTATCCTCCTTTAGTTTGAAACCACTCCCCCTCATCCTATCACTGCATGTCCTTTTAAAATATCCCTCTCCAACTTTCCTGTAGGCCCCCTTCAGGTACTGGAAAGCTGCTCTAATGTCTCCCTGGAGCCTTCTCTTCTCCAGGCTGAACAACCCCAACCCTCTCACCCTCTCTTCACAGGAGAGGTGCTCCAGCCCCCTGATTCTTCATGGCCCTCCTCTGGACTCTCTCCACCATGTCCTTATGTTGGGGACTCCAGAACTGGACACAGTACTCCAGGTGGGGTCTTATGAGAGCGGAGTAGAGGGGGAGAATCACCTCCCTCAACCTGCTGGTCACTCTTCTTTTGATACAGCCCAGGATACTGTTGGCTGTTTGAGCTACAAGTGCACATTGCTGACTCATGTTGATCTTTTCATCAACCAACACCCCCAAGTCCTTCTTTTCAGGGGTGCTCTCAACCCATTCTCCACCCAGCCTGTATTTGTATTTGGGATTGTCCTGACCCATGTGCAGGACCTTGCATTTGGCCTTGTTGAACTTCATGTGGTTTGCACAGGTCCACCTCTGAAGCCTGTTAAGGTCCCTCTGAATGTCATCCCTTCCCTCCAGCTTGTCAGCTGCACCACATACATTGTTGGTGGTGACAAACTGGCTGAGAGTGCACTCAAATCCTACTGTCCATGTCACTGACAAAGATATTAAACAGCAGCAGTCCCAATACTGACCCCTGAGGACTGGCTTTTGTCACTGATTTCCACTTGGACACTGAAGCATTGACTGCAACTCTTTGACTGCGACTGTCCAGCCAATTCCTTATCCACCGAGTGGTCCATCCATCAAGTTCATGTGTCTCCAATTTAAGAGACAAGGAGGTCATGTAGGACAGTGACAAATGGTTTGTAATAATTGTTCAATCTGTTTATAAAGCATTCATACAGTCATGGGGCTTGCCATGACGGATCAAAACAGTGAGCTATGGAACGTGGGACTTTGCTTTTAGCTGTGATTCACGCTGCTGCTTCAGAGCACAGGAGCTCCCCCAAGGCCTGTGCTGGGAAAGGTGTTGCATGAACACTGCCGTGCACTGGACCGTGAAGTGTAATAAACTTTGCAGGCATCAGATACTTATCATTTTGTATGTAATGCAACTTTCCTATCGCAGAAGTTAGTCTTGTAAGGTGCTAGGTACTGTGGCCCCAGTTCTACCAAGTCTCCCACTTTTGGTTACATTTTTTCCATGTGACTGTCAGCTGTGGGACTTACTTAACAGGGCTGGAGCTGAAGACCCTGGCATATTAAAGGCTCCATCCCATTGTCTGTTCAGATACCCAGTCCTTTCTTTTAGCTCTGTTTTTCTCTCACTTATTCAATGCTAGTTATCTTAGAGTGGTATTGATGAAAAAGACTGTCACTTTTTGTAAGCATGGGTGCAGACAAAGGATGGCTAGCTCATGGGAATGCACATATTTTTGTTTCTTGGCAGTGGCTGTGGCACTGACTTGGCTACTTTCCTATTCATTCCTCTGATTGATTTTATTTCTGGATTAGGTTTATGGAAGCAATGATAATTCTCATTTGGGAGCATTGGTGGAGTTTAATAGCCATTGAGGATCCCCTTCCCTTCACCCTATCCAGCTTCTTTTTAAGAGAAAAAAAAAAAAGCGTGGTCTTGCCTAAAAAACCACACCAAACCTAAAAGAGGAAAAAAGTTGTCATCTTTGTTCTTAAGTGGCAAAAAGATGGGTTTTTTTACAGACAGTTTCCCACACACACTTCTTTCTTGCTTTTAAAACATTCTTTGAAGCATCTAAAATCTTTGTGTGTAAGCAGCACTTCTATCTTATGCATCACTTGAAACTACTAGATAAATAATGGTAAATAAACTAGGTAAGTACTAGACTAAATAGATAAAAATTTTTACTTCCTTTACAAGTGGTATTAAAACTATGAACAGTGCTGTCCTTAGATTTTTTTCAAGTTCCAGCATCAAATTGTTTCTAGAAAGTGAACTAATCTGTATCATCAACTACTTTCTGATCAGTGCACTTTTTTGATAGGTAGTTTAAATATATAACTTTTTTTATTATTATTATTTATTCCATAAAGGGAGTGATTGAGTCACATACAATAGATCTTGTCTGTGCTCTTAGCTGAGAGTGCTACATTGGATATTGTAAGTGCTTGCAGTTAGATGTTCAGCTTACCCAGAGATAAACATGTGAAAGGTTTTTGTCTAAACTGGAAGGCTTTGAGTTTGTCAGCACTAGTTAATGTATTTTTTGGTGTTGCATCCGTTGGCAGTTTATTAGTTAAGATTACACTTGGTTAAGTGTAGTTCAGTTTTAGCTGAAAATACACTTTGACTGAGCAAGGTAGGCATTATAACTGAACGGGAGGGAATGTTCTTCATGAGCTTTTCTGTGGGACACGGATACCTTTGGGAGACTCTCAGCACTGATCAACAACAAAAGTGTCACATTTTGGTGTGTTTTTGTAGCACTTTTTTATGCTCCTCACTGTTCATAACCACAGAAGATTGCATGATACTAGGACTGGGAGAACTGAGACCACAGGGTACATTTTCAGGATCCTTTATCAGGTTTTCTCTACTGCACACCAGACAGAGATAAGGGAGCCTGAGTTTCTTGTTGGGCACCTCACATAAGCACTTAGGCTGAGGCATATCAGAAGAATTTGCAGGCTGTATCTTTGAATTACCTTCTTATTACAGGCATGCCAAAGCCACCACATCCAGCACTTCAGAGTTTCGCACTACTGGGGATTTTACAGAAAGCAATGGGAGCTGCATCTTGTAGTTAATAGGAAATGAGTTACTATCTTTTGAGAGAATCTTTGAAAAGATTTATTCATTACTCATTACTGTGTCTGATGGGAGTAGAAAGGTCAGTGATGCAGATGAGTTATATAAACATCAATATAATCCTAATGGTTAAAGCAGCAAATGCTCACTGGAATTCCTGTTTGTAGCAGGAACCACTGAGGACGGATGATAATAAAGATTGTCATATGGGGAAAGCATTAACCTTTGTTACTGTCACTGAGTCCAGAAGATGGTCAGAAGTGATAGTTCATGTTTTTGTTGTGCTTTTTTAGTAAGTCCACAGCAACTCTTTTTCCCAGGTTTTATACCTTTTCTCAAGTGTAAAGTGCCTGCAAAGAGCTAATAAGGTATTATTCTTAGAATGAAAAAAATTACTCAACCACTGTTTCAAATATGACATATATTGATGAATATATACAAGTACAGGTAGTGAAGGAAAATTTCACTCAATGTTAGAATTCTCTTAGGGAATCCAAGCAACTCCAAACCTGGTGTTTGGGCAGGAGACTTCATTTTAGGTAGTTGGGGATTTAAATAGGACAAGTTACATATTTAATGTAGTAAATTAGTTTTGTTTCATGGTGATCTTAAATGCTGGATAATACCAGCTGCATCTGCAGCTGCTTCTTTTTCATCCATCTAGATGGTCCACTGTTGAAATTCCCATGTTCTAGAGAAGTTCCTGTATGAAGAAGCCTTAGGCTCCACCATTTCCCTTGCAAGTCACGGTTAATGGAAAATAAAGTCCAGCAGCATTTTGGAAGAATAATTATAGGTTTCTGTCTGTATGAGAAATTCTGAGTTTTAGGTCCCAGGCAGACAAAAATTCTGATGCTGTTCCTAACAAAATTGTTCTCTGAGATGCAGTGGTTAGAAACCATCCCTGGGCCTAGCAAGATCCAGGCTCACTTGCTGATGGGATTGGTGCATACTCAGCTGTCTTCAGCCAGAATACAGGTGTGTACCATGAATCTGACAAACTTCACTTGCAGTTCTAGAAGTCTGGGGTTTTTTAGTTGGTTGATTGTGGGGTTTTTTTATGATGTCTTGAATGTTTTGGCTTTAATTTAAAGATTATGCAGAGGAACTTCATTTGTTCTACCTTTATCTGCAGTTCTATTATGTACTTCCCTTTTTAAGCATGTGCATAAGGAGAAGTAATCCACTCAAATTTACTGTTAATGTAATGTCTATGTGTGTTAATTTCTTCACAAAAATGTTTGTAGACATAACCTCCTGGTGAAGCCTCTAAAGCCCCTTTCACAACACTGAATGACAGCAGTGGTTGCCTTTGAGGTAAATTATGTGTCTAACAAAGCTTTTGCAATAAATATGAATCTATCCTGCCCAGGAAAGTGAAGTGCTCGATACAAGGTGGGAACCTCCTGGACTGAGCTGAACTTCCTATTATGACTAAGCATGCTCTCTTTTCAGTCTGTGCCTTATCTCCCTAGGAACAACATGGCTTTTGTTCATGTCAAATGGCAGCTGACTATCAGAATTCTGTGTATATGGTCTCTTTCCCTCTGGAAAATGGCCTTTCCTTTTCCTATTGCAGTTGCTAGAGCTGGAAGAAAAAATATAATTGGACCTTTGTCTTTAAGTGCAGTTATATGGTATATTAACATTTAGTAGAAATAACAGTTTACTATTTGCTGTCATACGACATCCTCTTCTTTCCGCTCTAAGACATCAGAGACTCTTCCAAGCTATTTATTTTGCTAGCAGCTAAACCATTCCTGTCTGCACTTCCTCTGCTCCCATTTCTTTTTATTTGTGTGTTTGTTGGGGTCGGGGTATTATGGAGCCAGACTAGCCATGGAAGAGAGACCTAGATTTGTCCATAGGTACTGATTTTTGTGTAGCTGCACTTCTACGCATTAGTAATTTTCAGTACTAGCCACTAGATAGCACTAGAGAATCAAGGTAAGTCTCCAACAGCGTGGGTTGCAAAGATTTAAACGATCTCAAACACTCCTGATCAACCACTGGAGTCTGTTGTTGTTGTTCAGCTCTGATTGGCATCCTAAATTGTTCAATCAGGAGAAATCAGGCGTTATTTTAACTTTTCTGGTGTATTTAAAATATCTACACTGATGTGTTCCCAAGCAAAAAAACCCCCATAGAAGTAGCATGAACAGTTACCCTACTCCAGCCCTGTTTTTATTACTTCTAACTTTTATTGAAGGCTACAAATTTCAACAAAATGTGCATTAAAGCCAAAATGTTTCATAGGGGCCATCACAAAATGAACACTTTAAAATCAAAGTAAAAATGCACCTCTAAAAATATCCATAGGGATATATGCTTTCCAAAATTATGCCTCTGAAAACATACCCTCAACAGAACTCATTTGCAGAGAAGGTGAAAAGATGTCTGTGCCCATCACTTTGTGGAAGTTTTCTCTATCCCTTGCAAAATTGTTTGTCATTTTTAGCTTTCCAAGATGCATTTAAGGTAATGAAGATATCACTTCTCAGTCTGTGACAAGCTGAGAACGGATGTTTTTAATCTCTGCTATGTAAAGCAATAAGGGTACAACCTCTGCTTGCTTACTGATAGCCTTTAAAGAAGCCCCACAAGATGTTTTTTGTAAGGGATTGGGAAACTCAGAAAGGTCTTAGGAGAAAGGTGTGGGTTACTTCCCACTTGTTCAGTGCATTTTCATAGGTTTTGCATTCTTCTTGCAAACCATGTACTTCATGCATGTAAGTACTTTTGATCTGCACATCCATAAACAGTTTTTCTGGCAGTCCTGAGGAATAAATGTAGGTATGCATGGTGCTGTGCAAGGTAAGAAACTTGGTAATCTCCTCCGAAAACTGCAATTCTGACTATTGTTTCAAAATACTGTGTAGGTGATCACAAATTCTTCTATTATTTATTAACAGGGTTTGTACACCCAAATACCTCATCCTGCTTTGATAACGTGTGTCGAGTTTTTGGCAAGGATCTAAAATTTCAAGTTTGAAGGTCTTGAACTCCCAGAGTAATGTCTCCTAAATGCTTGTCTTGAATGACAGGCTCATAATCAGCTCAGGGCATCTGGCTCTTGTAGCTTCCTTCTACAGTACATTAAACAGACTGATATCAAAATATGCAACTGTACTGGAGCTTATTTGCTATAGGCGTGCTTCATCTCAGGTAGAGGGACTTCAAGGACAGCAGTCTTCACTGTCATTAATAGATGCTCGTGGGAACTCCCAGTGGACTGGGCTGATGCAGACGTAAATTCTTTCATCCAGTAAGCCATTTCATGCAGAAATGACAGACAGCCTGTTGTCAGGAGATGCATGGGCTACTTTTGAGGATTGCTTAATACACTTACAGTACATCCAGAATATCATTGCCTACCAGCCTTCTATAGAAATTCACCTTTTCCTGCCAGTGTGTGAGAGGGGTATGTTTAAACGAGATTTTAACAGCACTGAAGGTCGATAATCTGTTTCTCCACAATTTAAATGAGGATCTTGCAGCCCTCCTTTTCTGTCCCACTCCCTCAGCTGCAGCTTGGAGGGCTGAACTTTCTTGGTGATAAGAATCAATTATGTAAACACAGAGCTGAGTGAGGTTTGTCAATCACACTTCCAGTCTGCTTCTGGCATCCTTTACTAGTCGACAGCTATTTGCAGTTGGCAGGTTGGTGAAGCTGTTACCTACAGGACTGGAAGGTGAACTAGCATTACAGTGCAGCTAAAGCAAGATTAGCGACTGACATTGTACCACAAATCCTTCCAGCCCCTTTTTGGCTGTATTTATTTACTGCACGTATAAGACTATACTAAGCATGTCCAGACTACTACTATACTTCATTCTCAAATGCAGCAGATTTTACACTTTCTTCTGTGATTTGTTTTGCTCCAAGTGCCAATGGCAGAGAAGCTGTTTTTGTAAGTGCTTTCAAAACAAGTTCCAGCAAAACTGATCTTTATCAGATCCCATTGAAAAGGTTGCACATACTGAATAGTGAAACAGGTCAGTTAAATTTTAATCTGGATTACATAAAAGACTGTACTTAAAGTGGCACATATTGACATTGTTCTCACACCTATTAACTTGCAGCTGGAAAGTGAAAAGGCCAAGAGACATGTAAAACCTCTCTATGTATATGGCTCTGTGTATGTGTATAAACAAAGGTAGGTTATGCTAGAATCAGAGAAACCTTTCTGCAGCATCTTGACTGTTGCAGTGTTTTGGTTTTTTCCTCCTGAGGTGGGGTGGGGAGGTGGTGCCTTGCAGACTGAGAGTTATATAATTCAATGGCTCTTTCTGGGGAAGAGCTCTTATTCTGGGGACCTGCTGTCAATGTACTCAGGAACATTTTCATGTAAGTTTACAGGAGTCGGAGGGTTGTGCCCAGAAGCCCATGCGTGGCTTGAGCTGGAAAACTTCCTAAGTAAAGGCAAAGGGATACAACATGTATACTTGGGCAAAAGACAGCATGCATTTGGCTTATTACAGGTGATAAAATTTAGTTGAGTTGCCCGCGTACAGTTCCAGCCATTTGTTTTTAAAAGTATGTGCTGTTGGATGCTATTCTTTGTGAAGGACCTGCAGTTACTGCAAGAGGAGAAGCAAGTAAAGACACACGTGCCTAGATAAACTACCACTCCTGAGAGCTGTAGGATTACAACACTGCAGCCTAGGAAAAATGAGAAAACAGTCTGGTGGTTTAGTCCTTTTTTATGGATTTCTGATAGTATTTCTTATCTGTAGTGAAACTTGAAGCACACATTTTTTCCAAGTAAGTAGCCTCTGATCTTTAATATTAATTTTAAAGTATTTACTAGGTTTCTCTTCTAATTAACTTCATTTTAAAAGGACGTGGAGTTTTTGTAGGGAATAAAGAACATTTTTTTGTTCTGTGCTGTAAAGTCGCACTCTAGGATATTTTAAGATCTATGAACAAGTAAGTTCTATAGTGTGCCAAACTTGGGGGGTCATTTACATACCCGTGATGCGTATTAATCTGTATCAGAGACCTTTCATATTTTCACTTGTGTACCTCAAGTGATAAATTGGCCCAAGGCGTCTGGTTCCCCCTTTGGTTTCAAATGCTGTTCCATTAGCATTGGGTATGACTTTGCTTACATGCAGGACTGCTTCTTAAATTGCCATGGGGAAATTTTTCCTTGATTCACTTTTTGCCATGGGAATTAGCTATTAATCAAAACCCCAGGAAGAATGCTGTAGCTAAAATTTTAGTCAAGCGAGTTACAATGGCCAGCTGCTGGGAGAAGTGTTAAAACCACATGAGAATGGTACACACGCAAGCGTCAGAGGCAACAGAATACAAACAACCTCAAGAACTGGAAGGCCAAACATTTTCCTTAACCTATTTGCTGCTGAGTCTTTGGGAAGTTACATATCCTCCTTGTTAATTGTATTCGGTCCCCAAAGACAGGTAAGGCTGTGTCTTCAATGCAGTGAAGTCTCAAAATAATAGGTGATGCAGTCTTCATCTGTCAGGAAGGATTAGAAACAGGGAGATGGCCCTCTGTTTCATCACAACAGCTGTGCCTTTTATTGAGTTAGGCTCAAGCCGTGGCCAAGGAAAGCCAAACACACAATAAAATCATATGGTTTGTTGAGCAAAAACAGTTGTCAAATCCACACTTTGCATATTTTACTAGTGATAATTGAACCCAACATTCACTTCACTGTGGATGTGCTCTTGAACTCACTTGCACCACAACTATGTGGGTAATTGTTTGTGTACACTGCCCAGCATTATTTAATTAGGAAAATGCTTTTGGCAGGAGGGAGATGGAAGCTGGAAAAGACAGAATTCTTGTCAACAACCCCTGTTGTTCCCAAAAAAGCAGTGTGAAATAGTGTGAAAGTCAGATAGTAAAATACTGCATAAGTGGTGGTATGAGGGATTGCTGACAGCCCAGAAAGTGAGGATTAGCAAAGGTATCTGGCAGAACACTGTGCTATCCTGTCTCACGAGAGGTGCGTCAAGGCTTGGCATTGCCTTTCTGTTGCTCTATAATCACTCTTCTAGTGCTTACAGTGCACCTGAGTAAGTCATGGCTCAGAGAGGTCTAGAAATTTCCTGCCTAGATATTTCTGCTGACAACAGGTAGTCTGGGAAAATTGTGCTCTATCACTTAAGAATCAGTTAGGAGATTTGCTAAGCAACCTCCTTTCTGTTTTCATTAAACAGCAAATTTTGTCTTCCATACATCTTGGCAACATACCAGAGATTCAGATTTATGCATTTTGATCCCTAACACCCAGTTAAGATTAGGCAGGGACACCACCAAAATGCAATAAAAGGAGGTGTCTTTTGCAAAGTGCAGTTACCCAGAGAAACTGTCTTCAGGTTATGCTGTGGCATTCAAAAGAGAGATGAAGTGAGCTGAAAGCAGGCAGCAGTCTGAAAGATGGCTAATGTTCAAAGCCAAGGTCAGTGCTAGAGAGAAGTAGTGTATGTATAGTCTGCTTTATTGTTAGGCTCCTAAGCTAAATGATGTGGGAATTTCAGCTGGAAAGTCTTCCCTCTCCATCTGTACAATTATTGTTTCCCTCCTTGCTTTTCTAAAGACCCATAATTGCTTCTTTAGCAGATAAAACCTATAACTGGAGTTAAGGCAACTATAGTAAGCAGCTGTCTTTGCATTAGTGATTAAATCAAGTAGGACAGATCTGAATCAGATTTGTAAAGCATAAATATAACTTGTAGCCAAAACAGGTAAAAGTAACATATTCCTTACCAACTTCTCAATGAAAGTTTTCAGCAGTCATGCTGTAAACATCCCTGGTACTACTGTTATGGAAAAATAATTGACTAATTGTCCAAATAGTTTAAGGGATGATCAGTGCAGTGGGTGGTATCAGGGCTCCCTGACCTTCAAAGGACCAGAGCAAGTGCCCATTTTGCATCCAAATACATGTTTTTAAGCCAAAGTGATGATGTGAATCCAGCTACACAATTCCACCCATTAAAGGTATAAATTCACGAAATTTCTGAAGAAGCTTGTTCAAATAACCCAATAGAATATAAAGAAAATCCTTATTAAATGCTTTTATTTACCTGGGACAAATAGGATATATTGATAAATTTCCATAAAAGTCTTACCGTATTTTAAGGACTGTCTGCTGTTCCAGACAATGTGATGGGATTCAGGAGTTTCAGTTTTGACAGACGCTTCAGGTATCATCTTGAGGAAGCCATACTGTTAAATATAGGCTCAGCTACTAGTTCAGGTTATTCCAATGTCTTGACTTTGTTGAGATCTACCTACCACAACGCTGTTCAGTTACAACTTGATTATTCCAGGGGATTTGAAGAGGCGCTCCAACAGGAGGTACACTGGAGACTGCATTTACCAGGTACATGTTTCCAAATAAAGATTTTTGTAGCATGGAACTACTGTTTTTGAAGATACCATCTTATTTATTTTTCAGTGTAGTTATTCTTGACTAATTCTCATGTGGCTCCCTCAGCTGACTTCACTTGTGACACAGCTTCAGTCTCCTCCAAATAGTGTCCACTTTGGGTGATCCACTACACGTGGTGAACTAATATGGTCAAAAACATACCTTAGGAGTAAACTCCTGATAAGACGGAAGTGCTAGTGAAGGAAAACCCAGACAAAAATACATATATGTGCAATAAATTTTTGACAGTACAATATATTCATTAGCAATCAACATTGTTGATAATTTTTAGGAACTGTTTTAAGCAAAGATTTGTTATTATGATACTTATGCCTCGATAAAGAAAGATAGCATTCAGTTGAGGTCCAACTTTAACCAGTTTCTGATGAAGGACATAATGAGTGTGTTTGCATGTAAGAGACAGTGTGCAAATAGGGAGGAAGTGTGCTGTGGCTTGGGTAAAGCTTGTGCATTATTATACAGGACAGCATGGGGGTGATGTGACTTAAGTATGTGCTCTAGTCCTGTCTTCAGCATAGATGCTTCCATTTTTTTGGTCATAAAAACAGAACTCTTTTTCCTTGCACATGTTTTAGGAAGGAAATATTAGATGGTGTTCAGGAAATACCTTTGAAATATACATCTCTACAACATGTAGACTCTGTCTTTCCAAGTTACCACTTGGCCACTGCAGTTTCATAAATCAGTCCTCAGCTTAGTGTATTAAGCCACTATGACAAATCATAAACCGCATCTGAGAAATGGCATTCCTCAGTCTCCGCCAAAGATTAGTCCCATTCTCTTTGAATTGGACCTAGGACCTATACTTATTACCAGTTAGCCTGGGTCCATCAACAATTTTAGCTGATTTAAGAACTATACAGAGAATTATGTTAATATGCAAGATTGTAACATAGAACTTCTGAGAAGGTGCACTTGCCTATCTTCTTTCCACAAGAAAGCTGGAATACTAAAGAAAGGAAAAATTGTAAAATCAGCAAAGCCCAAATTTTATTTAGAGCTTTGTGAGTTTAAATGTGTACCGTCTGCTCTAGGCAGAAAGTCAGAGATGGTGAAAGAATGAGCAAGAGCGTCCAGGCAGATGAAGTAAGCAACAGTGTTTTCACACAGTGGGCAGAAATAAGCAGATGTCATTCTGCCGCAGTCTGAGACTCAGTGTTTCCTGAGAGGGAGCGATGCTGTGCCACTCTTGGGTGAGAGGATGTTCCAAACACTGTGCTCCAGCTTGGCTGCACCACACATTGGGTTTCACATCCTGCTCAAACAATGGGCTTTGCTCTCTGATGCAGGGCAGTGTTTCACATACCATAACTGCATATACATCAGGACAAGCACCAGTGGACTCTGCTAGGTTAAAGCAAATTCTGCCTTTCTTACCTTTCCCTTTTCCATGTGTTTCAACAGCTGCTGAACATTGCAGAGTCAGTTTTTCAAGGGTTATTAGCTCTGTGTGCCACTTTGCCCCAATTAGCTGCGAAGGTATTACTGTGACACTGCTGGAGCAGTTTAGGGAAGATCTAGTGAAGTGAAACAATCTTCACTAGATTGTTGCCTTTGTCATCAGTAGTGTTTGATGTTGCATCTTATGCTTTCTTTATTTACTGGAGACATTGTAGGAAGGGCATGGGTTTTCTTTTTTCTCTCTGATGTTTCTCTGTGAGTCATCAAAAAACCAGAGGTTATTCAGTGTTTTTGCTTCAGTATTTTTAAGGTAGTAAGATATGAATTCTGAATTAGGTTTTTGAGTCAGAGATGTGAAAGATATCTAAATATGTATAGCATGTAGTACACATGGATATATATATACACTGTTTTAATTGTATTTGCCCTCGTCTGGTTGCTGTTGGATGTGATATTTAGAGATATGAGGCTACACAAAGCAGATTGCAGTATCTCATTATAAAACCTCTTGAGCACAAAAGGGGTGAGTTAGCTCTCAAAATGCTTTAAAGTCAAATGGTCCTCACACACTTGTTACACAAACCTCCAAATAATTTCTTCCAGCTCCGGGCACCTTCAAAGTGTTTGCATTCAGGAGTTATCTTATGGTTTCCTTTTCACAGCCATGGGTACATATTTGCACATTATTAAAGCTACTCTCCATCTTGTCTTATTACATAATTATTATTTACTCTACTGCATGCAAGTGTTGCATTTTAACACACTGTGACAACTCAAAATTAATAATAATCTTTTAAAACCCGAATCTCTATTGTATATACTTTTTGCTTTAGGGGAATGAAAAGGACCAGATCATAGAATCATAGAATCATTATGGTTGGAAGGGACCTCCAGGGCCATCAAGTCCAACCTTTATCCCATCGTATTCCTAACCATTAGACCATGGCCTCAAGTGCCTCATCAACACGTTTTTTGAAAACCCCCAGGGATGGTGACTCCCCCACGTCCCTGGGCAGCCTATTTCAGTGCCTAACCACCCTCTCAGTAAAGAACTTCTCCCTAATATCCAACCTAAACTTCCCCTGATGTAACTCGAGGCCATTTCCTCTCGTCCTGTCATTAGCAATTCAGGAGAAGAGACCAACACCAGCCTCACTACAACTGCCTTTAGGTAGTTGTAGAGGGCAATAAGGTCTCCTCTCAGTCTCCTCTTCTTCAGGCTAAATAACCCCAGTTCCCTCAGCCGGTCTTCATAATAGCCTCTGTTCAACAGGTAAAATGTGTGGGCCACTTGCTTCTGTTCAAAAGGCATTACAGCTCGGATTGAAGAAACAGAACTGGCCTTGTTCATAAACCGGTGCATGTTTGCCATCAGTAGTACTGTTTTTTGGTGTCAGGAGAGATCCTATCATGTGGTGCTCTGCATTGCATGGCTCAGCTGGTCAAAGGCAGGTCAAATACCAGTGGATTGCTGGACCACACAGGGCTGGATCAGGCACACCAGGAGAGATGAGAAGCAGCATGCACTGTTTCATGTATTTGCCACCTTGTGGAACAGCTCATTCAGAGAGGAGCTGAGAGCAGAGGCATCAGATACCATGCAGTGACTTCTGGCATTCTGGATATGGCCAGTGACATGCGAGTAGAATCAAAAAGAAAGCTTAGCTCCCAGGCCCTACTCTTCTTGATCCCTCAAAGACCACAGCAACAATGAAACTCGTATCATGGACAAGGGAAAACCTACCATTTGTCATGCTGGATGTGCAGGAAGATGTCACAAAGCAGGTCCTTTCCACGTGACAGTGACCATTAGAGAATACAGATGATAAAATTAGTTCAATCAAAGTGACAAAAGAAACTCAAAAACTATTTCAGCTGTAGAAACTCTCACAGTACAGTGTTTCTCTGAGAGATTTCTTAGACATGTATATATATCTTTTAGAATGTTTTAAAGGAGGGATTTTATTTGAAATGGCACTTCCTTAACTTAGAATAGCTCTGTCTCACAGGAGTCTAAATATTTTGTTATCTCTATGTCCACTGACATTACCAAATATCTCTCTAAAAAATACAGGAAAAAATCGAACACTCACAAGTAGACTGATCATAAACAGTTCTCAGATTAATTAGCCACCTACACTAGATAACTGAGTTGCTTTCTTAGATCTTACCCCTGACCTCATTTAGTCTAGGAACCTCAGTCCTTTCAGGATCCAAAACCTTGAAGATTTTACTCAGGGTAGGTGTGTAATGCTTTTCATTACTGTTTACTAACAGCACTGCTGCAGCACTTACCAGGGAGATACCAGCTCACAGCTGCCTTAATTACAAGGGATATGATGTTCTGCTCTATGTGAAGTAGTGAAACTTTCTTCGGGCACGCAGATTGTAGAGTGTGTGACTGCTTGTGTTGCTCACTAATTGCATGTGAAAGATGGAATTATGAAACTATAGAAGTTGCTTAGTGGATCTAAACTCTACAAGCCATTGTAAGATGTCCAGTGGAGGAAGGGGATACCAGTTCTCCGCCATTAATAGTAAATTAATAATAAAGTAATAGTAAATAGGAGTGGAAAGGCTGTAATACCAGAGCCAATGTGATTCAATAAAAACATTCAAGTGGCAGAATATAAAAGTTTGTAACAACATACTGGATCTGATACCGAGTTGAACAGGGAAGTTGTATTTGGTCTTGAAAATATCACAGGAGAAATGTCAAAATATTCAAGGAATCCTGAAGCATGATTTAAAAATTGATGGCCATATCCAGGGTCCTCAAAGCCTTTGGAACAGCTGCTGACAAACTGAGATGGAATTTGGTTTTGATATGGCCGGCATAGAAAATATAGGCTAAAAGCTCTGTTGTAACTGTTCTTGAGCTTGAATCCTGTGGCCTTAGGCTTCAAGTAAACACACAGATTTGAGAGGTGGGGGGAGCTCTAATCCATCTATTATTTGGCATTTTTTTCATATGTTACCCTTTACTGGTGTGGCCAAACTGTCAGCCCATGAGGCAGCTCCAGTTTGTCAGGACCTCAGGCTGGGAGGGAGGTGGTGGAAAGTGACACTCTGAAACATGTCAGCTGAACATTTCTTTCTGTCAGCTCATAGCTGTAGGCTTAAACTGGGATTATCCATGCAGCCTGCAGAGATGGCCCAAACCTTGCAAGGGCCTTCTGAAAGACTGAAAAAACCCCTTGTTCTAGGTTCTTCAGCTCTGGAGTATGCAACAGTGCCTGTTACTCTTCACACGCATGAACAGGAAGTCCCAAGCTCAGCAAAACAAATCCTGACCACACTGAACCTGACTGCAACAGTCTGGAGGTTTTAAGGGAGGCAGTATTTCACCTGTGATGTCTATTGCTTTGTGACAGAAACTGCAGAATCTCAGCAAGAGGAAAATAAAGCCACTTCAGCTGAGACACTCCAAAGCAATAGAAAGTTGTGCCATAATTGTTCTCATATCCACCCCGAAGATGCAATATGTAGAGCCAGGTAAACAACAGTCCTCAGACAAGGCACATTTACAATTGCCATGTGATGGTGACTTGGTTATGGTTGCCTAGAATAGTAACGACCTATTTAATGCAGTATGCGTGATGGGTTGATATAACTGAAACCCACAGCTGCTGTTGCAAGGACACGGTGTTCAATCTTTTATTCACATCTGGATCTTTGGCTGCTAACTGGATCTTAACCAGTGGGGTTTAGTTAAGTGTGCCCTGGTATCCCTTCTTTTAAAAGGGGTGCTAATTAGGCGTGCCAGGAAAAACAGAAAATATGTCAGTGGAACAGATTAGGATAGGCCCATGCTATTATTGTTTCAATTTAACAACAAAAAGTAACTCTTTTAAATTGGCTCCTGAAGTGAAGAAAGATGCAGTTCGGTTGTTCAGGATGAAATTACAGATATGCCTGTTGCAGAGAAGCAGAATAGCCAATAGGATTGTGTAATGAATTTCTCGGTTAGTCTCTGCATGAAGGAATCTTAATTGGTGCTAAAACAATAGGTGATTTGTGTCCAGCACTGTAAAGATGGTGAATTTTTATATCCAGGAAGTTATTCCATGCAGGAGGGAGTCTTACAGATCACATATAAAAATATCATTATCTCTGACCTTGTTTGTTGGAGGTTATATAATTTTCCCAGATAACTATTTTGCTGCATTGATGAAAATGTATCGAGCTGTTATTTAATGCTTAGCTACTACATAGTGCTTTAGAAATAGAGGTCACAAAAGGATTTTCCCTATCTCTCTCTCTCACTCTCATAAAATTGAGTACAAATTTTTGTCCTGAGTCTGTTGTCCTTTTCTCAACTGAAGGTCTTAATGGTTTGGAAATCTGAGCTTGACCCCAAACTAAAGAAGTTGCTTTCCTCTGAATCATGGAAAAATATACTTGCCTGCAGAAAATCAGTGATAGAAAGGTATAGGTGGAAATGAACTGCTTAAACACAACTGCACAATATCATTTAAGGTGCTTTATCTGAAACATCTCCACTGAGGTGGAAGAGACAATTTAGCACAACAAAATGCATTTTATAGGTTTGTTTTGTCCAAAAAGGTTTTGCTGTGCCTTCCACTTAAGAATCTGGAATTCTTGTGAAAAGAGAACTATGGATGCTTTCTACTCATTTCCTTAGAGGCAGAAATCATACTGAACGTTGCCTTGTGAAGGCACCTATCTCTTTCTAGCAAATTTTGGAGCAGCAGTGCACACAGAGAAAGGAAGCCATGCTTCTGATTTCACAGGCAGCCTGTACATGCACTCAGCCTGATGGTTTTAGTGTGTAGGATTTGAATCTGTGTTTATGCAAGTCTTCCTAGGTAATACTAAATCAACACAGAGATCACTAGCTGAAAAACAGCAGCTCCCACCTGGGATCATACTGACTGGTGGGCCCATTTTCTATATTATGCCAGTGTTAGATTGTTGTCTATGCCCAGCCTACTTTCCCTGTATAGCTCTAGGGCGTGTTTTCCCATTAATTTCAAGAGCAATAAGATGCCTAAATAAACTTTTGAGGTTCTGGAAGTTTGTCTCCACTTCACGGAAGCACTTTAGCTTCACTGAACTCTCTTCACACATTTAGATTTATACGGGTGTGCCTTGTTGGATTTACTGCTCTTAAATCTTAACTTTAGCAGGTGATTGATTTTTTTCTCTCCTCTTGGCTCATTTAAATTTCTTGTGAGTCTTGTTATAGAGCACAGCCCAAAATGCATGAAAAGGGACAGTGTAGGCATTGAAAAAATAGAAAATCAGTAATCAGGACGTTGAGAGGTTTAAGTGAGCCAGTAGAAAGAAACTACAACCACTTCTACTCCTAATCATTTTGACTGTTCATTGTTCCTACAGATTTGAACTCTCTAAAACAGATGACTTATCTGAATTTTTAATACAGTATTGGTTGCAAGGTAAAGTAAATAATAACATTGTATTACGCAAAAAAAATTTGTCTTTTTACTGTGGTGTTCCTTTTGCAGTTTCTAGAACCTGAATTCAAGCACTGGGATCATACTCTTATTGCACTGGGATCACACTCTTGTCTCAGTAAGAGCATTATGCAGTCCAGACTCATTTCTGTCTCTTCATATTGTCTTACCAAGGGATTCTCCTGTTGCTCCCAAGTCTTTGACTTCCCCTGAGCTAGTGAAGAAAATTACGGATAGGATTTCTGGAAGCAAACATCTGGATAAGCTTCCACTGCAATTTTAAGAAAAGTGTGCTGCATTCTGGGGTTAGGGGCCTGCTCTGGACGAGGATATCTGGCTCATGGTAACCCCTGCTGTTGAGATGGGATGCCTAGGATATGAGGATCCAGCTCTGATCCCCCTCAGCTGCACAACACTGTCTCAGAGAAGTGACAGCACCAAGAGCTGCAAGGATGAGCAGAAAGTAATTCTGCAGAGAGAGAAGGATGATAAAATTACAGGGGGAGGGTGGTTGGGACAGGATCATCAGTTGTATGAGAATCCAAGAGGGAAAACACCTACATGGGAATTGTAAATTCTAAAGAAAGATTGCAGAAAAGTTAATCTAATGACTGCCTGGTGTCACTTAGTCACCAATGTAAGACTCATGGATGGAGCTGGTGGCAAAGGGCAACTCAGCAGCATGGAGGATCTGGCCCGGAGAGCTCCAGATATTGGCTCTTTTCCCCCAGTTCACTGATACTTACATCTTCAGCAAAGGATGTTTGAGAACCTTACTGGAGTGGCAAGAAGACCTGAATCCTACCTCTCCTGTGTGCATCAACTGAGAAACAGCTGTTTCATATTTTTTAGTTGTGTTTGTCTTGCCTGTGGGGTCTTTTCATATGGCTAACGGCGCCAACCGGACTCACCCAGAAGAAGATTCTTTAATAGGTAAATATCAACTGTAATGAAGATTTTTTAAATTTATTTTTAAGGAATCATTATCTATTTGCAAAGTTTTGCAGGACTTGAATGCAGAGAATGTCTGAACCGAGTGACTGCTGAAAACATGTTGCTTGAAGCAAGTTGGTAATACATGACTCCAGGGGGGAAACGACAGCTGACATTTTGGGTCAGCAAAAATACGTTAGGAGTTGTTATCTCTGACTAAGTTAATAGGTTAATAGGCAGACTTTTGTAACGTGTCAAATGGTAATAAATGTAAATTTTATTTAAAAATTGCTCTATGGAAATAGGCTTCCCTTTCTCCCTCTCTTTTTTTTTTTCCTTTTTTTTTTTTCCTCTGTTACAGATATTTCATTCTTCAGATTTCTCTCCTTCTCTCCTGCTTGATAGTACTTTATCAATTATTAACCAAGCCTTCCCCAGCTTCATATATTTAAAACAGCCGGTGTGACTTCAGCAGTTCCTCATGATATTTTTGAAATCCGGTGATTTAGTTATAAATTATAACTTTTATTCTCTTTTCGTGCTTCTTGATTTTTACCAATCAGTTAATTTGTAACAGTTCTTGAATCATGCATTTAAGTTCCCTGTGGCAAACATATTACATTCATACAGACTCAGGAGTTCAGGCTGTTGCATCAAGGTTTCATGCTTGGACTTAATAAGTAGGAAGTCATAGATTAATTCTGGTACGGTGGTTCCCGGAATTCAGCGTGACCTGTTCATAATGCTGTGTGTCTAACCTTTCCTCATTCTTACAATGAGGAAGAAGAAAACAAAAGCCTTTGGTCTTGGGTTGAGATTCTGGAAGTTAAAGAGCAACTCAATGAGATGGCTTCTAATTTGGACCTATAGTTCATTCATGTAAATATTCAGCTCCAGATCTTCAATCTAACTTGAATGGCCTGGACATTCTGAGAAACGGTTTCCTACCGCTGTGTGAAAACAAAATGTCAGTTGACATGACATATTGCTAAATGTACTTGCAATGACGGCCATGACTCAGATCATATTGAGTTCAGTGGCACGCTTACACTCTGAAAACACAGACTCTGTAACTAATAAGTGACAGATGGGAGTACTTCTCAGAAAGTTTCCCCTCCATGCCCTTGAATATACACAGGTTTTCTTTCCCAGGGAACAGGGAGGTATTCAGTGTTGAAGCACTGCTGAAATTCTCAAAAGTGACTTCTACTAGGTAACCATTTCAATGACACTGCTTTTCTTCAAGACTTGTGGCATTGCCCTGCAGTGCATGTTACGCAATGTTTGCTCATGCTATTGCGGTAGGTTAATTACTGTGGTGATTGTTCATTTTTGTGTAGGTTACACATATTTTTCAAGCAATGAACATGGTTTATCCTTTGTATTTGTATTATTAGGCTCTATACACAGTCTGTTTCAAAATTGTGTTACATGAACTCTCTTTTTCCTTTCCTGTCAATGACATGGATCATTTGTAGGATCAATAGTAAATACTTCCCCAACTTCAATTCAATGTCAAACTGCAGCTCAGCTCCAGCAGACATGTTTGAGTAATGAAAAGCACACAAAATGTTGATTTATGCCTGTTTAGTGTGCACAAATACATACGAATATCTATATATGCCTAGATACACCTATGTATTTACCGCTCCATGAACTCATTATTCATGTTGTGTTTCATTCTTAAAGAAACAAGTGATATCTGAGAGACATGACATGGATCTTTTTCTGTTGTTTAGGGTTAGAGTTTTTTTCAGAAAAAAGAGAGTTCTCTTTTGTCTGTAGTTTTTTTGGTAACTTGTGTCTATTAAGGAATTATATCTTCCCTTTTTGGCTCAGTCACATATGATAGTCAGAGCAAGAGAGGTTTTCTTTTTGTCTGAGTAGATTGGGTCAAAAAAATATTTCTGGGATCTGCTGGTTTGTAGGTATTCAGAACTTGATGGAAGTACTTGTTCTATGCTTTGATCACCTGTGTAGCATGGTGATGCCAGTATGTGAACCTTAACACACAATACAAGGACATTACTGTTCTTCTAGGTACTGAATTTATTTCATGAAGGTACTGCACTTGATGGATTTTGTTAAGTAAGTGTCAAAGTCAACAAAGAAGGAAAGTAATATTTCACACAAAAGCACTTTTTAAAGAATCAAGCATGTTACTTGTGGCTATTGTACTTTAGCTCAAGGCCACCACATACATTATATTTGACAAATTAGTTATGGCAGGTTATGCACACCTGTTTGTATCAGTGCTATAAAATATTAATTTCAAAGTAGCTTCTGTTTAACAGAACTTATTATTCCCTTCTCAATAGTTATTTTAGGGTCTTCCTTGTGTCCAGGTATAATAATAATGTTCCATTACCTTGGCTTACAACTAATTGAGGCAAACATACTAAGTTATGTTATCCCTTCCATTAAAGCAATGTCAATGATCCCCATTGAGAGTGTCGGAAAATTCAGGGGACATTGATTTGTTATTCTACATCAATTATTTTTCATACCGAGGTTACAGGGAGAACACCATTGATTTGTTTATTTAAAATGAAGTTGCAATGCACAATGTATTCCTGTTCACTTGATTTTTTAATTTGTGTGGAATATTTTCTGCTGAACTTTATGTGATGAACTGTAAATTTTTTAGAATTTTGATAAAGTATAAAAATGTCATATAACCAAGTTTGAGTTAAAATACAATAGCTATGATAAAAAAGCTGGTAGAGTATATTACAGCATAGGCATAAACAAATAAATCTTCTGAACTATGAATTACTATAACTGTATTGATTAGACAACCTGATCCATCATGTCTGATGAATTATTTATTTATTTGTTTGTTTATTTATTTAAGTATATCTATATTCCTACAGGGAATGTTAAAAATCTGGAGTTGTAAATATACTAATAAATTAAAAACAACAATGATTTATTGTAAATCCATAGTAGAAAGTTGGCACTGCATATTACAGCCAGGATGGATTTGAGCTGTGCCTCTTTCACCCTTTCTCTTTGCTCCAGCATTTCTCTTATACACCCTATTGCTTAGTAGGTGCAGTAAGATACCTGCATATTGAAGTAAGTCTTCTCCTCCCTATTGCCCCCTTCTCCTCAGCCCTATCTACTTCACCCCACAAAACAAAAATATACCGCAATAAAAAACATTTGAGTGGACAAAGTCTGGAGTTTGTGATTCAACACATTACCCTAATCTGTGTTCTGAGCTGTGATATTGAAAAGCTGGCAGTCAAGGTTCTCGATTCAGGGTGGTGTTTCTCATTAATAGGTCAAATATGGCAGTGACTCAGTCCAGAATGTGCAGAATTTCTGTGAGGCTTTGCACTGTGACAGAAATGTATGCCACAGGTGCTTGGAATCTCTCTTAACACAGTGCATTTGCAGCACAGTTATGAGTGTCTGTGTGTTGCCTGCAGCATTTGGGATCCAGACTCAAAGCTCAAGACACAAGAGAAATTTCATTCAAACTACTTTCTCTGCTGGCCTTGGTTGCATCTGGTTAATGTGTGTTAATAGTGCATGGCCACTGAGTTATTTGAAACCCAGGTGTTAAGAGCTTATTTGTTATCCTTCTTCCTCTTCCATACAGATGATTTTGAGTAAATGTGATACCAGAATTCAGAATTAATATGAGAAGAGATCTTCTCAGGAAAGGGAGTTCAGTTTCCTCCCAATGCTGATCCAGACCCTACTGTTTCTTTACCCTTCCCTGCTGTTTGGCTTGGTGCGAATCTTGTGTTTGAAGGATGTATCTATATTCCTCTCACTAGGCATGGCCTGAGAAATGTCTTTTCTGGCTTTTCTTGTTCCCTGGGAAAATGGCCAAATATGACGCACTGCAGTGCTGGCTTCCTGATCCTGCAGCTGGCCTGAAAAACTGGTAGCAAAAAACACCTAACTTTGAATTTTACAGATAATAACCAGGTGATATTAATCCTGGCTAGCTAATGTTTGCCTTTCCTACTGTAAGAATCATTCCTTATGGAAAGTGGGAAAAACTCGAACCTTTTTGCCTTGAGCTGGAACTGTATTTAACCAAAAATATTTTAAATAATTTTTCCCCTCAGTCTCTCAATCATGACCTGACTCATGATTACTGAATAAAATTGCATAAGAATTACCTGACTGCACCATGATACAAATCATGGCATGACTGACCATTTCATGTGTTGGTCCAAACAAATATTGTTCTCCAGTATTGGATGTAGTGATAAGAGGACGTTGTTATCAGTGACAGTGCTCTGAGATTTATACCTACCCCTGGTGACAGCGGCTGGAGAACTCTCGCAAGCATCTCCAGTGTTTAGGAGATGTTGGCAGATGCTAACTTTTGGTAAGAAACAGAAGGAATAAAATAAGAAATACCATGTACCTTGTGTTTGGTCTGTATCTGATGATGTTACCCTCCCAAAATTTGAAAATTTCTGACAGAATGCTACTTACCTGGGTTCATACTGTATGTTCACGCTTAATAATGTACATGGAGTAAAGTGCATTTAAAAGTAGAAAAAAACAAATCTTAACTTCACTCTGCAGGAAAAAACAGTTCTGGGCTCTCACTTTTCCCACAAAAGGAGTATAAAATGAGGCTCTCTTCAGTGTGAGGAGAAAGCAAAGCTGTTGCATAAAGTTAACCAGTGGTGACCATGGTGATCTCTTTTTACTAGGACTTGTAAAAACTGTACCTACACATAGGCACAGTTGACCGGTGATGGCTGACTTTTATGTCCTAACAGTTCAGTATGGATTCAGTATGGATTTGATTTGAAAATGGTGCCAAATACTTGTGAGATGGTGAAGGTAGGTTATGAAATAGCAGGTATGGAATATCCTAACAGCACTACCTAATGTGGCATGTATTTTTGTTTTTTCTATTTTGTTTCCTATTTTCCTGCCAGCTGTCTAGCTTTTGCTTCCTTACTGTGTTTATCTGGGCAAATCCAGACTGGACTTGCCATGGTATTGTCATATAAGGACCTAATTCAGTACATCTTGTATGTATGACTAATGCTCATCTGTATTAATGGTCCTGCTGGCAACACTGATATTACTCATGATAACAAATCTTGAAAGAGCAGATCCAGCCTTATTCTGGTAAAACTGGAGATGTAGGTAAAAACTCACCAGGAGACCAAATTTGCCACCTGATGTAAACTATGAGGTGGCAGGCGGAGAGAGAAATGCTGTGAGCGCCCTGTCACTACCAGGCAGTTCTCAGAACTGGTTATGACCATCTTTCCTCTGCCACCCTGAAGATACATATTCTTTTGCCTTAGACCACTGTATTGGAAGGTGATTAATAAATGTCACTAGAGGCGACTGACAACTTTATGATAAGAGCAGTAATGTGACACTGAATCATCTCCAGAGGAACGCTCCCTTTCTGACTGTACCAAAAGACTTTCTAGTCCAGGGCCTGGCAGTATTTGACCCTTCTTTTCTCTGTGCAGACAGCATCCATCTATGCGGTTTGGATGTGATATGTTTATCTGAGGCAGATGAATAGTTTCTCCTTTGTTAAAATGGACAGAACTGGGGGCCTAACTTGTCCAGATTACTACTTCTTGTTTGGAAAGTTTGCTCTATTTGCTGATATTTGGGGTTGATTGCTGGTAAAGTGCATGCATGAAAGCAGCCCTTGATCAGGAACCTGCTTGACTCATTCTTGGCAGTGGAGACAGCCAGTGTGTGAACTCACTACCCAGTCAGTGGCTCTTGGGGAGACTCTCTCCAGAGACTCCCAAAAGAGGGGGGACACAGCTGCCACATGTATCACCAGGAAGCCAGTCTCTCTGCAGGCATCTGACTTTCTCCAGCCCAGCCTCCTGAAACAATGACACAGTCCCTTGGGCATCTGTTTTAAAGCACTAAAGCCTTTGTGTAGGAGCATACAAAAGAATGCAGAAATCTTTGAGCCAAGAGCTGAGATCACCATGTGTATTCAAAATAACAACAGAAAATGGCCATCTCTAGGGGCAATGGTCACTTAAAAATACTCTTGAGCAGCATAGTGTGGGAATCAACTGAAATCAGCTTTTGGCTGCAAATATGCAGCAACCTCCAAATGTTTTAATGCTTGGGGCACTATTCTATTAATACAGATTAGGCAGCTACTAACTGATAACACACACAGGAATAAAGCAGTCAGTCTGTGAAATCCTGCCTCACTTGGAGAAAGTATCTGCCAGAACTTTTACTGTGCTTAATCATCAGTGAAAGCGAAATTTGTTAATCCCTTCTATTCTTGGAGTTTTATGAAATGACCTGTTTCATTTAGTTAGTCCCTGCTTATATGTATTAACACTTCTCTGTTCTCAATTTTTTTAATGTTACCAACTGATGTTTCTGGGAATTTGTTTGGGAGAATGCTAGAAATATTTGGTGCATGGGTGTATAAGAATACTTTGAAAAATCAAAAGTCATGACATCAAGTATCACAGTCAAGTGATAAGGCAAAAAGAGGCAGTAGGTACAGAAACAAATACACTTTTCCTTCATCTGGAGTGGTCATACCAGTTCCCATTATCCATTGGATAGTCTCCTTCAAATGTGCGAGTGAAATATGAAAACAAATTTCCAAGTTAATAACCTTTTTTTTTTTTTCTCTTTCAGCATTTCTTGCTTAGAAAGGGACATCAGTAGGCAAAAAGATCTTTTGTCAGTATAGTAATATTTCCTAAGGAGTAAAAAAGATCTGTTTCTTATTGCCTGTAACCAAATGGATGTATTGAACAGATGACGGTTTTCTGCTTAAAACACTGGGCCAACACTCAGAAACACCTGATCTGAGTTCCTCATGCTCTTAAACTTCTTGTGCATTCTTGGATACACAGCTGTTTAATTCCATACCTGTTTAGTTTTCATGTTAAATTGAAAGATGAAGACTACTTCTACATTTCAGCACTGTGAAGAGGGTGTTATAGACATTTATCGGTATTGAGCATACATGTCCATCTTGGTGCCTTGTGTTCCTCTGCTCCTCAGTTCTGCTTGCATGACATGACAACCTTGGCCTTGCAAAGTTACGTCCTGTTAGAGTAAGGGCATATCAAATCCCTGAGAATATTGGGAATAGCCTTGCAAAAAAGCCTTTTTGGACCAGATATTGTGATCTCAGAGGTCCTCTGAAGTAACCCTGTAAGTTGCTTGTCATTGTGGAAGTGCTTATAGTCATGGTTTGTCTCAGTCTTCTTCCAAGATGGATTGAAGAGAGTTTTATGCTGCACTTTCCTGAATCGGTATGTCTCTTAAGACCTTCACTTGGCAAGGTACAATTCTTTATACCCTTGCTAGACGGAAAAGGGCTCAGCTTGAGTAGTTTCATGTCCTTTCTGTATGATTCATGTATACAGGTTTCAAAAATTCATGGATTGTAGTGTATGAGGGAGAAATCTGTCACTTTCATCCTTGCTTTCAGGAGTGCAGGATGTCACTAATGGTAAACACTGTAAAGGGGAGTTTATATCCATGTGGAGTGTGGCAGTACAGAGTTTCCCAGTGCTCTGCACAGAATACAGAGAAGGAGCACTTGCTGGCTTCTTGGTGTTTGCCAGGAGATGCTAGTGCTGGCAAGTGACTTCAGTGGAAAAATGCACTGGAAGATGTACACAGTGTATTGGTAACACAACTTGCCAACCCTTTTGATTCAACATCTGCTAGCTTAAGCATGAGAAAATAAAAAAAATAATAATTTGAGGAAAGGATGGGGCAAATAAGCCTATATATTTTTATACTAAAAGTAAATGTTGGGAAGAAGCTGTGAATCAAAGGGGACAGTTTTTCTCAAACAGAAAATAATTCATTGGAAGGCAACATTGTCTGTGATATGTTCACACAACATTGGATAAGGAAATTTTTTATTCTTTTAGACTGTACAGATCAAGTAAGGACAATGAAAGACTCTGAGTATTTGTGTCATCTTCTTAATTTAGAGTGTGTGGTGAAGGGACAAGCTTATGTGTGAAGTATACACATGGGACCTGCAAGACTGCCTGCATGTTAGGGCAGGTGTAAGTTTTGAGTGGAAAACTCATTAATTTTTTCAACACAACTATTTCTGAAAATGGTCACAGTAGCTTAACAATGCTTAAAAGTGAGACTGGACAGACCCTTTACTTTTCTGATCTATCTCACCCCACTGCATCTCTCACTTCATGGTATCTTTCCCTCCTGCCTTTCTTATTCACATGGAGTATGAATTTATGAAAGTGCTTGGATCTTGGTGATCCAAGGGTATTTAAGTATCATTATATTGAAAAGAAAAATCTATTCGATACTCACCAGAAAGTATTCTTAATGTGATATATATACATATCTATGTCTATTCATCCGTAGATAGACAGACCATGTACATCAGACAATGTAGTCTGGTGGGTCGATTAAACACAACTTGAAATGCTTCTGAGTCAGGGGTAGATCCAAAAGTAATTCCATGGAAATGAAATTAGAAAATCTAGATTTCTGCTGAAATGAATCAAATGCAGGAGGTTTTCCTGCAGATTCTATTGCAAAAGCAGTTGCTTGTAAATGTATTTGATATTAATGAACCTTCTGACTAATTCTGACTTAACAATTTTATACAAAACATTAAAAATAACAGTGAATGTTGGCAAGCAATACTGCAGGAAGATTTACCAGTTCTCGTTAGCATAAATAAGATTTGGCAAAAAAATAAAAGGAAGCATTTTTCAGAAGAGGTATTGCTCAGGAAAAAAAAAGACTGAAATATGGAAAGGAAGAGGATATATGAATTGTACTAAAAAATAATAGTGTCTTAACAACAGTCGTACATGGGCTTGGTGATTCAATTGGATCAAGGTGAATGTTTGGTTTGAACTTTCTACATGAGTTTGTTTTGCTTTTATTTTCATTTAATCTTTGTGTTTGAAGTACACTTTAGACTTTTTAGATTTACTACAGAAAGCTGACATATATTCCATGGAACGATCTGGTGTGACCCAAACCAAAAACTTCACTTGAAAACATTCAGAAAAGATATTTCCATAGGAAGTATAGTGCTTAATGCTGTGCTTTTTATAGCAGACTTTACTAATTGTGCATCATTTGTCACTAGAACCAAGATTTCAAGGGAATGAACAATGGACAGGGATGTTTAAGCAATATGAATGAAAGGAAAACTAGGTAATTTGTAAAGATTTCTTTCAATGAAGTTAGAGTTATTCCATTAAAACCAGATATGATACTTAAGGGGAATCAGCACAGGTCTTAATCAATTTGCTGGTAAAATCCATTTAATCTCTGACTTTGTCTATGAAGGAAACACAGCACGGTTCTGTATCCTAGGAACTATCAGCAATTTAATTAACTCTTATTATTTCCTTTTCTCTTGTACAAAGAAAAATTACACTGTTTCTGACACACAAAGAAAGATGTGTTTTGACCTTTAGGTATTTGTATACTTTTACTAAACACTTAGAATAGATGGGTTTTGTAGTCTTGAAAAATCTTTAGAGCCCATGCATGGGTCAAGTAAGGATGTAAGCTGTATCAATGCACTACATCTGCCCAATAGTTAATGAACGGGAAGGCAATTAAATGGGGAAAGGCCCCCACAAAACAGCAAGAAGAAAAACTACTGGTGCATGCTGGCTGTTGAAGTGGGTGCTGTTACCCCTGGTCAGCTGCACTCACCAACAGCAGGTGGGTGAATGTTTTTTCCCCATGCTATGCATACTGCCACTAGACCAATGGCATGCCCCTCCGAGGTGTCTTTGTTTTTTGGTTTTTGTTTTTTTTCCTCTGAAGCTGGTGTGAGTGCCATTGAGTACTCCACCCCACTCATTACAATGGATCTGTTTGTCACTGTAACCTGCTCTGAGCTGAGAGACCAGAATATTAAAAGTTTTTCCTATTTGCTTTTATAGGGCCTTTCCATCACTCCATAATTTTTTTAAGATGTCTGATAGATAAAATATGCTTTTAAAGTTGCCTGGCCTGAATTTTAAAAATATTTGGAAAGGTTCACAAGGCACTAAACAGGCTCCATTACTTAGAACATGCTAAAGATTGTCTTGAAATTTATGAGGTTTTAAAATTTTTAAATTTTATTTTTTGCTAGTGCTTTTCTGTATTACTGCTTAGAAACAGACAGTTGGATGACTGCAATAGCAGGAAGATCCATGGCCTCAATTTTTAAATAGCAATTGACTGTGAAATATTAGAACAGCAATATTACAGAGATGAGAGAAAAGAAGAATGTGCAACTTTCAGGTTTTTATTATGTAATTTCAGAAAAGTTCCTCAATACCATTGCATTTTATGTGTATTTTTTTTGCACATTAATTGTGCAAAATGCACTGTTGTGTGCATTTTTCTTCTCAAACTCTGATAACAGAAGCAGCTTCTTGCACTTTTGAAATTTTAAAGCACATGTGGGAATATTAAGATCTGTGAAAGCCTGAAGTGTCTTAATTAGGGTCTTTTTTTGCTGAATGGGAGAACCTTGTTAGCATGAGTCCAGAGTTTTTTATGTTCACTAAGTCAGAGACAAAGGTTTAACAAACAAAATATTCTTGCCCAGCATATTCTCACTATCATGTTTTCTAGATTTCTGTAGTTTTGCTGGATTTTTCTAAGCCAGGTTGATTTACATGTTATCATTTTATTTTATTAATGTCAGGTGTAAATTTGTTAGGTGTAACTGAACCGTAGTTATTCTTATTAGTTTTGTCATGACATCTGTGACAAAGTAAGACAAGCATGCCAGGATGAACCATCTGAAAGTGTAGAAACCAGTATAAAGTAAAAATAAACTAAAATTGAAATAGCTTGCTTGCAGTAAAATGACAAAATTTAATTTCAGTGTGACATTACTGGGCAAAATTGAAACAGATCTCCTGACTAGTTTTTTAAAAAAAACATCAATGTCAGGTACTCACTGCAAATTAACTGATGATCAGTAGGGTGGCAAGGCATAGAAAGACACACACTGTCTTCATCACAAGGTGGATTTATCTCAAACTAGACCAAATGACATCACTTATAATTAAATTGTTAAAAAACCAAAACAAATAAACAAACAAAAAAAGAAAAAGAAAAATCCCAATGACCAAGACCATCATGCATTGTCTCCAACCATCTCACTGTCTCCAACAAATTNCATTTCCCAGAGATATTTACACCAGATGAACCATTTTAACTGCAAGGCAAGCTATTGTGGAACTCTGTATCAGCTTCCTTTTCCTCATTATTGCCTGCCAAAATCCAGACTTATTCTTGATTGTGCACAGATTTCATTGCCCTATCTACCTGCAGCTGTTGACTGTGATTGTAAGGCACTGAGGATGCTGGCTGCAATGATTTTTTTATTGTGTGGCCACATTGAGCAGTGGCTACTTGGGTTCCCATCTCACTCAGAGCTCCCCAGTGATAAGACAGATGCCAAATAACCTCCTGTGTGCTTTGGACAGAAATCTCAGTCTGAAAGTGTTTCTCAGTGCCTCGTTACTGTTTGTCTTGTCACTACAGCAACGGGGAATTGCATTTTTATGGTTCTATTATGTATCATGTCTTTTCCCTTGTGTCCTACTGATGACCTTGAGCTTGTAAATTTTGGTTGCAGACTGGCATAATGGAACAGAGCGACCAGTTTCATTGAAAATGATTGACTATTTTCCTGACATTAAAATAATAATAATTTGATTTGGCTTTTTCTAAAAAAAAGAAGAAAATAAAAAAAAAAAAAA
>VZRW01005086.1:72090-107969 GCA_013398125.1 Aegotheles bennettii
GGAAGGGAAGGGAAGGGGGACATGACAGGTAGCTGCTCCCAGGAACATGAAAGACTGTCCTATGGTGTTCATATGCACTATAGCAAGCTGTACTTCTGCAAAACATTCTGTAAATTGTTTCTTCCCAGTGGCGTTGATGGCATTGTCCTGGACAAACATGCTTCAGAAACTTCTTGTGTCACTGCCAAATAGTGTTTTGACTTTATTCTGCACAAATTGTCAGTCTTTCACTAGCAGAGAAAGCAGCCAGTACAAGGTGAATATGTGGGTACTCTATAATTTTAAATGTGGATCTAAAGAAAGTCAAACCAAGAATTATGCTGATAAAGGATTCAGACTTAAAAATTGAAAGCTTTTTCTAATATTCATGCTTTCTTACTTGCTCTTTGAAAAGCCTGTCTTACACTTTTCATTTTTTCATAGCCTGCAATGTATTATGCTTTGTTTGAATATCTGTTATAAAGGACTGTACCCTTATAATTTAAAACTTGGAAATACTGGTTTTATGTCCATATTCAAGAGAATTGAATAGGACTAATGTAGTTACTATAATAACTACAGCAACTAAACCTTAATCATTCAAGAGGATAAAGTTTATACTACAGAACTACTGTAAGTAAAACTCCCTTTAAGTTATGTGTCGTGTCAAAATTTATGTCGTTTTCTTTATAGTTGGATTGCAAATATCATCAAGAAAAATGAGGACCTCAGATCTCTGAAGCTTTAAAACATTTTCCCAGAAGATCCTGCTAATGTTACTGAAAGAATTAAAAACCTCCAAGATTATTTTTTTTAACACCAAATTAAAATTATGCCATCTGCCTTATAAATGATAAATTTATATTCCTACTCACTTTTGAAGAAAATATAAAATGCTGTATTAAATTCTTTGCGATTTCTCTAAGCTAAAGCAACTATTTGCTCTCCATTTTTCAATACAGAGGTGTTTTTTGTCAATGTCATATGTAATACCTAAATCTGTTAAATCTATTGGTAGCGTTTTGTCTTTTTTGAACAATTAAGAAACAGATTATTGCAAGATCCTAAGATTTATTTACACTGCCATGAGTTAGAAATTATTTCCCTCCATAAGCACATGATATACTCAGGCATCTCAGAGACAGGAGAGTGCAGTATAGACAACATTATCATCTGGGTTTATCTGAACCTGTTTTGTACATTAACTGTGTGGTATTCAATTTGGATACTGTTCTCTCTGCCTGTATTTAAGCAACTTCAGAGGAGCAAGTCCTTTGAGCTTGGTGTTCATAACCAGGAATGATGCTATGATGGTCTCCCTGGAGAGGAACTGCTATGTGGACCAAAGATGAAAACATTCTCCAAATCAGGAGGCATCTGGGATTTGGAGGCTTCAGTAGCATGCCTTGCTCTTGTTTCTCAATGCTTTGGACATCCGATAGCTCCCAGACCTAACCTCTGCCAAATGGTTTGTTTTAATGTTTGCAGAGACAGTTGATTAGTGGTCTGTGTAATTAGGTTTTTCAGCTCACTATCCACTATCATCTCTCTCTCATCTCATGTTCAAATGAGGTGTGCAGGGTTTTTTGTTTTGCTTACGCTGAAGCCAGTACTGCCCTTCTTTGTCTTAACTGCTACAGGTTGACTGCAGTCTGTACCGAGTCTGGCTGGAACACATTAACCTCGTAGCAGACCATATGTATGGTGCTATGTTTTTGATTTGTGACTGAAACAATGTTGATAATATACCAGTGGCTTGGCTGTAGATGACCAGTGCTTGCACAAGGCTGAGGCTTTCTCCTTCTGCCGCTCTGCCCCATCAGTGAGTAGGGTGAGGGTGTGTAAGACATTGGAAGAGGACACAGCTGGAAGAGCTGATCCAAATTGATCAATGGGATATCCCATACTATATGATGCTGTGCTTAGCAACAGAAACTTGTGGAAACAGGAGGAAAGGAGGGTATTCATGGTTATGGCATTTATTTTCCAAAGTAAACATTACATGTGATGTAGCCCTGTTTTCTAGGAAGTGGCTACGCATCTGCTTGCTGCTGGGAAGTAGTAAATCAATTTCGCTTTACTTGCATGTGTAGTTTTTTCTTCAACTATTTAACTGTCCTTATCTGGATTCACAAGTCTTTTTGCCTTCTTTCTGTGAGGTGCTGCTTGGTCATTGACCAGGGTGAACCCATAATAAAACCATACACTTAATGTGTATCGTTATGTGATCAAATAGCATAGTTCAGTGGCAGAGGCAAAGACTTTTCTGTATGACCCTGCTTTGTGCCCTACTGCTCCAAAGGAAGAGCGTGCTGTTCTCAATCCCACATATTGGTGACTGCCTAGTGATTAAACTTATCACTAGATAAGGAGTAAGGAAAAGACCAACAACATTACCTTGTTCTGGTAAAGCAAAGTTTCAGTAACTTATTTTCCTACCTAAAAACAGAGTTACAAAAGAATAGCAAATGCAGTTTCTACACATAATATCTTCTGAATAACATGTCATGGTTCAGAACTTGCTTCCCATAATGTTTTCTTAATGCAGATGAGGGGGGACAGTTCCTTTCTCCTACAGAGCACCATGAGGGTATTCCGAGGTTATGATTGATATACTGTCATTGTTCTTTAATATCTAATTGAAATATGGCATACAGTTAGGTGAATCAGATAGAAGAGCTCAGAATACAGTATATGGATGGTAAGCTGGTTAGGTTTTGAGAGGTTCTGGCCCAGGGGCTGTGAGAGGTCTGTGTTCTCTGGTGTCTTAATTCAGGTAGATAGACTCCAATAAACTGCTCATGTATTGCTGGTTTCTGTTTTTTTTCCTGAGTCATACTGAAACAACACCATAAAAGCACTGTCTTCAGAATTACTCTTCTGTGTTACTGTTGCAATTCTAAGCTAAACCTGAATTTCGTAGGTGTCATTTCTAGACTGTGATTTTTTTATTTTGTCTTTTTAACATGTTACAGGGTGGATAAACAAGAGCCTTCCTCAGTGACAAAACTTGTTTGTGATGCAAACCAGCAAGGATTCATGCTATAACTGGTTGAGTAGAGATGTGAATCCTGAAAAGTGTTCTACAGTCTGTGAACAAGTTGGTACAGCTTTATTCAAAACACATTGCAACTTGCTCATTACTGTATCTCAGTTCCTCAAAGCAGTAGCTTCTGGAAGGTTGAACAGCAGTGTCAATGAAGTCTGACTCATAGGGCAATCTTAGATAAACTAAACAGCTCCAGGTTATCTGTGCATGCACGGACTCTCAGAGTTTTGGGCAGAATCCCTTTGCCAATTGACTGAGACAATCGTGAAATGATCTTCTGTTGCCTATTCAAAGAATCTGTCAGACATTCTCCACTTCCTCTAGGACAGACAAAATGCTAGGCATGTTTCTAGGACAGGGCATAGCTGAGACAACCCCAGAGAGTCCACAGCAAAACTCTAAAGGGCAGATGTACGACAGTTTTATCTAAAGAGCCCACTTTGGAAGCTCAGTGACCTGGAGTTTGGTAAGGGAAGTGCTGTGCCTGTATCCTGGAGCTAATTAATTTTAGTAACTGTGTGTTTCAAAACTGAAATAAATACAACTCATCAGGACAATAATATTTAGCTTGGACTGACTTGAAATAAATTGTGTATGTTTTTAATGCACTTTTTCCATGTCTAGAATGCTAAGATGTCAGGAGACTTATTAAACTACAAAGTCAGATGTTTCTTCTGGTTTTATGGTGGGTGGGATAAATAGGCTCAGAGATCAAACAAAGAGACAGATATTTGAATATAAACTTTTCATGTATTGCCTTGTATCGATGGGCGTCTCCACTAATGGTCCCATGTCTTTTTCATTCTGCACACAGCAGAATTATTTTTTTTAGGTTAATCAAACCAACATTATCATTTAGGTAGAATTAAGGTGTTATGCATATTCCTTTAGCTAGCATACGATGAAAGATGACTATCATATACTGGAGGTAATCCAACAAGGCATTAAATATGCAAGTAGTTCTACTTGTTTCAGTGGGGTTAGTTATGTGCCTAAAGAGAGAAGCTGATGTGCATACATTACTGGCCTAGGGTTGCTCTTATTACACACCTCAGACAGCAGGAAGAGCAGAACATGTATTTTCGGGTTGATAAATTTCATTTTCCACTGTTTACAATGAAGCAAAACATTTTTAATATATCTTGGATGGGATACAGGCTGTGAGTAAAGACAGAGATAAGTTTGCCAGAGATTTATATTTTTTCTTTCCTATCTCTGTTTTCTCCATTCGTTCCCAAGTGTGAACACCTTATGGTTCACTTACCCTGGTGAGATTGTAAAAACTCACACTGAACTACAAACAGTGACAAATTGAAATAACAAATTGAAAGTGTATAGTTTGTTCAGATTTCTTTCAAGTTCATTCATCATCCTACTTTATGGAATACAGATTCTAATTCTTCCTCTCCTTAAGCACAGGAGATAAATGAGCTTGTAATAGTCAGCATATGGCTCAATGAAGAAAGAAATTTTTTCCAAGATTTTTTACTGTGTATATCTAGTCTTTGAAAAAAGAGATAAAAAAGGAATATTATGTGGACCAGTCCAGACAGAGGAACAAAAGGGGAAAAAAAGGAAGGAATATTTTGACATTCCAAATTTTTTTGCTCTTTTTTTTAAGGATTCCTGCAATAATGTAATATGCAATGACAATCAGACTAATGCTGAATTTAGACTTCTGCCACAAAGGTCCATGCAATATTATCATGAAAATGTTCTGATACTGGAGATTTTCTGAAAAGAAGTATTTAATTTCTGTAATTCAAATGGTCACTTTAACATGAGTCAGAACCTTATTTCAGCTTGCTTTTCTTCTACAGCTATCAGAAAGTGAGTTTTAAGTGACATTTTACAGCAAATATTGCTGAGAAAATCACAAAAGCGTGAATAAATATGACCAGAGGCCTTAAGCATCATGATTTTACTTATGAAAAACAGAAGTCCTCAGTTGTGAAAATTATGAAATAGATTTAATTCTGTCACTGGGACTTAATAACTAGGCTCTGTTTAAGATGAGTTTCCTTTCTTTGTGTGTTTAAGAGTGAAATATCAAAGTTTAAAGCAAACCTGTCTCTGGATTCTGCAAATTAATTGTGGAAAGTAGGTTAAAGGATCATCTGTAAGAGAGGCAATAAACTGAGTTCACAATCTATCTCTCTAGAGTTGTACAAGTAGAGCTGTAACTGCACTTCTGTTTTCCAAATTAGCCAGAGTATTCTTTAATTTTAGATCCTGTTTCCTATAGGAAAACAGCTGTACACCAGTCACTCTATGGTAAATTTTAATGAGAAAAAATGCTTTGAATTTCAAATAGCTTAAGGTTAGGAAACACAGTAAGTCTTTAAACTATCCAAAGTAATTGATATTTAAATACTCACCAGCATTTATAAAATTACTTCTATGACTTTAGTACTTTTTTACCTCAGTGCAGCAATAACATTTGTATCACATATTTGATATTTTAGCATTTCTTACAATGAAATGAAGACATTAGTTCTTAGAAAAGTACCTTGTTGTTCTTGGACATTGCCTTAAAGTAAAAATGAAAGAAAAGAAAACAAAAACTCTCAAGTGACTTGTAAGATATTTCAACACTAGGCCTATTGTCTTCTGGCAGGGTTGACAGCAGGAGACTAAAGGAAAATCCAGACCAGTATGGTGATACGTTTGATGAGGGGAGAAGCTGTCACACATGGAGTGTTACACTTTATTCATGAGAGAGAAGTAGAAATACGTTTATTGATATAAAACAGTGATTTAACAAAGTTTGATAGTAAACGCAACAGTGGTTTAACAAGATTTGATTGCAAGGTACACTTGATTGTTCACTGCATAGAGGACAGGGTCAGGCAAACTGTCAGGGAGATCTGTTGAGTTATGAGTTTCAGAGTGGACTCCCCTTGCCTTCTAGACTCCTTCTCAGAGTGTAGTCTAGGTGTGGCTGGATCCAGTCCTAATCCCAGACTTGGCCAACAGTTTATGTCTAAAGGATTATATGTGCCCATTGTCACTTACCTAAGATTTTCAAAGTTTCAGCACTTATTCCCAATTCACTGAGTATCTGTCATGATAATGACTTTTTCGGCCTCGAGGAGTAACCTTGAGAGACATCCCTGCTCAAGCAGAGATCCTGATGTGCAGTCTGCTGTCATCTCAGGAAAGATGTTTGGGAAAGCTGGGCTGTCCACTGTTTATGGAGTAAGATAATTGGTTTACAGTGATACTTGCATACTAGCTGTATTTCGGTTGGTGCACGCTCAACTAGCCCTCAGCTGTTGAGCAGGATTTATAGCACTTAGATAATGGGTTGTTATCTGTCTCCCAAGAGTGTAACTTAAGCCAGATGCAGGCATCATGACCACCACTGATGGCTATTGCTTAAGCAGAAACAGGGTGGGGAATGGGAGAATACACCACCACAGAAACACTGGTGCAGAGAAAGGTGGCATAAACATGAAGTAGGTTGGCTCTTTTATGGACACATTCTTTGTTCAAGAGACATATACCTATTAAAGTCACTAATGGTATTTGGTGATATGGATTGATGGATTTAGTGATGTGGTGGAGAAAATCTTGGTTTAAAACCCCAAAAGAGAGAGAGAACTGCATTAAGCTGTTTTCAAAGAGACCTAGTTGCAGCTAAGGCCAGTAGCCCTGGATAAGGCTACTGCTAAGGAAATAATAGACTCATATTTTACACATAAATCCCTTAAGCGATCTCTTCTTGTGTAGGGGAAGACCAGAAGGTACAGGAAGACCTGAACCTACTGACTTTTCTTGAAATATTCTCTAGGTAGATGAATTACTTTCCCTAGCCTAATTTTCTGAGCTGAAATGAGATTTCTAGGTTAAAAAGATTATTACTTCTGGAGTTGAGTTGATCTTTTAATAGCATAGAAAAAATATAATACATGCTTTTACATGGAATTCACTATGATGGATTGAAGTATTTGGGAAGGAACATATTTTACCATTGGAAATGAAGCACCAAGATATTAGGCTTTACTCCAAATTGGATGCAAACCCTAGGTATTGACAGGTATACCCATTGAAGAAGTCCTCTCTTCCACATGCTTTATATTCTTGACAGCCTTTATATGGGATTTTGCCAATCATATCACACTTAGTAAAGGATTTGGGGAGACAGACAGAATTCAGAAGCCAGACAAATCTGTTTGGCTAGGTGAACTTCACCTTCAATTGCTTTTGTGTGAATTTTTATCAACTGGAGTCATAGGGGATTTAGTTTAAATTTAGATTAGTATAACCCATAGCAGAACTTGGGTCTAAATACTCAATGTGAATAAACAAAGTGACTGCATTTTAATGGAGTAGGTTTTGTCCCATGTTTATCATAGGGAACCAGTGAATATTATATTGTCTTACATCTGTTTCTTGACCCTTTTTTTGGTACTTATTGTCAGCATATGTTTAAATACTTTTAACTTCCATGGAACTTCCAGTGACTGTACATCTTATTGCAGAGGGGAATTTGAAATCTGTTGCTGATTATGAGGACAGAGAAAATCTTAAATTGTGAGAATGTTCTGAATTTTCATGAGATAATATCTAAGGCCTAGAAGAAGAAAAACTTCAGAGTTCTATTTCCATTCCACTCTAGAGGCTTATTTCATATCATGATGATGTCAGCAATGCATCAGTAATGGAGTAGGTCAGTCCTGCTCACACCTGTGGGGACATGGGCAGAACCACAGGTATGTGTATCAACACTTTAGATGGTACAGACACTTCAGTTTGTGAGTAGGTATCTCACTGTGGTTTACTTCACTGCAAAAGAAGCAAGATCATATTTCTTGCAAGTAAAATCAAAATTTGTTCAAAATCTAAAAGTCTGAAATCTGTTTCTTGTTAGTGGGCTTACTGATAGAGTGACTACCTGGGCTGTGATTCTCAACTGCTCATGACCCTGTGACCCTTGTACTTTCAGCTTAACTGAGCTCTGGATACTTCAGATTAAATCTTCCTTGGGGTTAGCCAAAAACCTATTTGTTACCCAAGATCAGATTTGCAAAAATGCAGTTCTCAGGAGAAAAAAAATTATAGCAAACTATCTGTGTATAAGGCCAAGTTTTATACACCATAGTAGCTGCTTGTGAACAGTTTTTAAAGACACTACAAATGCAGCAAAAGAAAAAAATTGTCTGGAAAAAGTTGCTTGATATTTTGTGATCTTACAAGCAGGGGAAAATACGATTGTCTTTCTATATTTACTCTTGGACATCCTGAGTCTGCTTTCTAAGACAACTTATACAAAATCACCTTTAGACTCCTTCTTTATGCTGGAAAATTTGACAGCTAAAGGGTTATATTTCTGAGTGTGGGATCCTCTCCCTGCCATCACCAGAATGTTAGTGTCTTGTGTGGCACCAAAAGCAGCAGTCTTATTTCTGCTTTTACTGGATGAGAGACTGTGCTATGGTACACATAATGAAAATCTATCTTCCATACACACAGTGCACCATGGAAAGTACATTTGAAGGCTTTTCATCCAACTGCTTGTATTGATCTGTGAACAGTGGACTTTTAGATTCTAGGAAAGTATCAGAGGGGTAAATTTATAAAATGAAAAATTATTTGTACTGTTTAATAGTTTCTTTTATTTCTCCCTAGAAATCAGTGTGTGTTTGATATTTGAAGTCTATTTTTCTCTCCCTCTTCTCTGGCCCAACTTAAGATTTTTTAAGATTTGATTTAAGATTAAGATTTTAAGATTCTCTGGCCCAACTTAAGATTTTTTTCACCTCCTGGTGAGGAAACCACTGTTTCTTCTATTTAAGAAACACTAAACAAAGGAATTCATGCTGATGTGATCAGTACCTTGTTATATTAGACTCAAAAAGAAAAGCATGAGTTTTGCTTACTTTGGACCCACAAATTATGCCATGTGTGTCCTTCAGACTCATCTTTCAGAATAAACCTTCTCTATAGTTACAAAGAACTGGAGAAAAAATTATGTGACCAAAGAGTTTCTGTCTAGAAAAGCATGAATTACTTCTCTCCCTACCCTCTCCAGCCATCCTCCCCTCCTCGCCACTCATGACTAGAATAATAGAAATAGAACAGCATCATAATCCTTTTGTGAAGGACTGGACATACATGTCTTCACTCTATGCCTTTGGAAGGCATAGGTTTAACGAGCTTTCCACAGATTAGCACTTTTTCCTCTGCCCCATATCACCAAAATTTGAAGAGAGGAAGAGGAGGTACTTCCTCTATCATCTACTGCTGTATTATTTTAAGAGGTACCTTGTGTAATGATTAGATTAATCTTCAAAATGTTAAGAAGGATATTCAGAGAAAGCATCTGACACCTACCAAACTGCACATCTGTGCTTCAAAAACAAGGACCTCAGTATGTGTTTTATGTAAATGGATAAATAGATAGACAGGCTGGAGGACAGATGTGGCATTTGTCTGATGCCACAGATGCCATACATATGTAAGTATAGGGTTCTGTATGTACATATGTATCTATCTGTTTATGGATCTCTAGATACCTAGATATCTAGAGACACAGGCATGAGGAGAGAGAGAGAGAGAGAGAAAGAGAGATAATGACAAAAATATATAGGGACAAAACATAAATCAGGTAAGCTAGCTTATTTTTCCTCCCAAACACTCAGAAATAGAAGAAATATTTTCACTAATGTGGATTTTCACACATTCATACAAACTGACAGAGAAACATGGAAAGTTTCAACCTTCCCATTTGCCCAAATGAGCCTATGATATCAAGGGTGACATTGCCTTGGAAGTTCAGCATATGTTTTGATTGTAGGTTGCTCTATCAACTCACGTTATATCCTGAGAATAAGGTACCATTGATGTTAGCAGTCCAGCCATAGATCAGCCTTAAAGTGTGACAATTAACAAAGAGTGTAGCCATATTGCCTGACAAATATGGACAATTTCTCATTTTACGTCAAATGAAAATTGTATACTCTTCAATGAAGAAGTACTTTACATAGTTTCAGATCAGAACATCAACAAACACTGCAAAGTCTCCCATCTTCTTAACAGCTAACCTTTTTTGAGCCAGGTAGATGTGCCTTGCTGGTTTTCAAGGTCTCCCAGCACACAACCCTGAAAGAAAAGGAGAACTGTAAATCAGATTTGGTAAAAATTTTACTACAGAGGCATTCAGTTACTTTGAGGGCTTTAAAAAAAGCTCTATATTTTGAAGGTCATGAGAACTATCAAGAACTATCCTTCAGTGATCTTTCTATCTTTTATACAGTGCAATTTGAGAAACAAAATTAAGTATCTTCTTCTCTCTGTTCTTGTGAGCCTTTCTGTGCGAAAGCTTCTCTTTGGTGTAAGTTCTCTGTTCTCAGTAATGCGGTGCTGGCACATTAGGTTTCCAAAGGGAGGGAAGAAAGTCAGCAGGCAATTATGGAGGGAAGTAATTTATTACACCGTGATGATACAATGATTCAGAGGTTTGAAGTAATGAGAACCTGAGGGCTGATGTGAAGAAAGTATGTAGGGGGAAACTCTCAAGCAAAACCTATGTTTTATGACTTCCTCACCCATTGATAAAGTTTTCTTTATCAATATCTTGGTCTGTACTACATTAGCTGTCAGTATCAAAGGAAAAGTCAGCTTAGAGGGTCATTCACGTCACAAGAGTCCTTGAAAAAGGCAGTGACCTCCTGTCCGCTGGTGTCATAGACAGCATTTGTTTTCTAAAGCAATACCAATGGCAAAAGTGCTTAACACTAAATACCAAGAAGCAGTTTACTAAAACTATGTGTTCCCAAATACATTAGAATATTAGGAAACACTGATCTGTGGTGCCCTAGCCCTATCAGCATTTTTATTGTGTGTTCAAGGCCAGTGCTGTTGGCCAGGCATCTCAGTGCTCAAGAAACTTCATCTGAAGACACCAGCATGATGTCTTCCACCATGATTATGGCCTTCCAATATTTCTAGTGTATGGATTTTTAAGGCAGTCATGAGAAGATACTCATGATATTTAGTAAATTCAAGTACTGTTTGTCAAGCACGTCTGTGAAAATTAACATATTCAAGTCTTGATCTACGAGTAACTGTTTTCCTCATTTTATTCATTAAGGTTTTTTCATGTATTTTGGTGTTAGAAGACATTGACTTAAAATATTAAACTAAACCAGGGAGTTTTGGAAGTGAATTTCAGCTGAAAAGACATATGTCCATAGGCAACATTTTGGAACCATAAGCCCAGATAAAGGAATCGTTGTTCTTTCTACTGAGTCAACCAAAAGGCCGCCTCCCTGTATATATTATGACTGGCAGCTACTTATGATTTGTGTTTGTTACTTTACTTCTTGTCCATATGTACTTTACTACAGTCCATATGTAAGATTTTAATTGTTGATACTTTTTTGTTATCTGCAGCTAAAATCCTGTCAGGGTAATTGTTTATTTCTTCCTTTCGATTTTTGGAAAATATGTTTGTTAATCTAAAACTGTTTTAGCTGCCAATTGTCACTAGTATTTTTAAATAAAATCTTACAATAATTGAACAGTTTTCAAAAAATGTCCACTACATCATGCTGGAAGTTTATGTTAATACAGCTCTTCTATATATTAACAGAAAAAGAGGATCTCCTACTCAGTATGTTCTGTCTGTAAACAGTTTTATAAATCAACTGAGGCTGTTCTGCCTTATGTTGGGAAAAGTATATTAAAACTTTGCCTTTCATTGGATATTTGTCGCTTTACTTTATTTCTTAACACCAAACTATCACCCTGGTTATGGAAATGAGATCTTAACTGGGAAAAACTTACTTCACACTCATCCAAAGTTCAGAGGGAAAAAAAATCATCCTCTATGTTTAGGTGTTTTTAACTGCTGAACTACAGGAGGCTGAAAGTTACTTAAGCCACCATAGGTTACTTTAAGGATAGGTGCACCAGTAGGAGAAACTCTCAGACACAGACCTTCTGACAGAGCACAACTTCTGTGCATTGAAACCTATGTCTCAAAGCTGTTTGCAAAGGCACTGTAGACCTGTGTTTTTTGCTACCCTGGAACATTTCCAGGATGACAGGACACTCTCAGCAATACCAGACCTTGAGATCTTGGTGTTTGGAGATAATCACTGAATTAACACTTCCTGTGACTGATTTATCTGAGGCTGGGATAACTAGGATCTTGAATATGATGTTTAACAATGACTAAATTGGGAATCTAGCACTTCCGCTGAAGTTGAGTGAGATCAACTCTATTCCTAGTGCAAAGTGTTGGATCTAAGCAATCCAACCTGCTAATGTTCAGGCCCTGAACTGAGCCACAGGTAATAGGAATGCCACTGAGGAGAACTCAATACTAAACCTTGGCGTATGAGTTGTAAATTATTAGTATACTTAAGCACAATATTAATAACTGATTATGTTGCCATATAGCCAGTGCTAAGCTAAGGGAAAACAAGATGGTATTAATGCAGAGGAAAGACAGACTGATCAGTAAAAAGTAAGTGTTAAAACAGAAAACAGCTGACATCCTCCCTGAATAACTCAGTGCCTGCTCCTTCATTTATCTTTACTGTTATGTACAAACAGAATCTGGAAGAGAGAGTGGCATCAGTGAAGATATCATAGCTCAGCCTGCAGCCTGCATTCAGCTTTGTGAAGAAGCAAACTCTGCTGTAATTTGACAGAAAACTGGGTCTAACAGTCCTAACAGGCTGATCAGCATCTTACATGATTCTAAAGCTTTATCTGTTGCCAGCTTAGCTTAAAGAAAGAAGGGTGTTAAATGGATGCAGGTCCCGATATTTGGGTCAACACAGAGGTTTGCTTGATTGCAGTATGCAGGTTCAAAATTTCCATTATTTTCAGCAATAAATGATGGTCTGGTTATGAGATTATCGCGGGTATCCAAAGCAAAATATCTTCTTTGTTCATTCTACTAGGGAAGCATGGAGTTAAAGAAATGGTGAGATAATTTTGGACACTTGTGTCTTAGTTGGGACTGCTTGTCATAAACCATCCAGTGACTGTGGCCTCCACTGTCTGATACAAAATTCAAGAGATTCTTTTTATCGCTGCTAGAAGAAACATTTTTGTTCATAAAGGGTGAAAGCAGGTTGTAGTGTTGACTTCAGGGAATCTGTTTGACCCCATGTTATTTCTTTGCAAAGGTCATCTGACTCTTGTTGCATTTACAACTTTTGACATCATTCAGCCTTTGACTTGCTCAGAAAGGTCATCCTTAACTGGAATACATCAGAGGCATCTCTGCAGCCATGGTGCTTTATTGCAGGCACAGGTTCGGTGTCAGTCATTCTAGCAGAGACTGTGCTGAAAAGCTTTTGATAGCAGCTGTCCTCATCTCTGCAGAGGGTTGAACATTGTTCCCACACTGCAAAGAGTTGTAAGTCATACTTACAGGGCAGCAGGGCTGCTTACTTTCACTAGCTAGTCTTCATGAATTTTGCCATCAAAAAATATCAGCCTTTGCCACTAGCTAGGTGGAGGGCTGTAAATATCAGAAAGACCTACTTAAAGGGAAAAATAGTAAGCAAGTTACTTGCTTGGAACTTGCGAGCTACAAACAACCCTCAGAGAAGCATAAATTTCCTAGGGACTTTGAAGATACGTCCAAGAGAGGGTGTCTCAGGGGTGCATCAGGAGTGCCTCAGGAAGGCTGATGGCTGTTAAAGTTACTATAGGAGTAGCTACACTGAAAAGCACAGTTCTCAGCAAAAGTACATCAGAAAGATTCAGCATATTGCCCAGTTTCACCTTGCACATTTCACACTTTAGCTAGAAAAGCTGATGGTCCGGTTTGCTTGTAAAGACCATCCTAACATAGACATAAGAGAGAGGTGCAAGAGAAAGTAAGTAACAGTATGTGTTCAGACAGTAATATGAATTAGGGTTTCTCCTTTACAGCTTTAACTCATTATGTGTCATATATCAAAACCTATATATAGACAAAACCAAATAAGTATTTTGTAGTGTGTGTGTGTGTATATATATATATATGTATATGCATATACAAGAAAGGAAAGAAACTTCAAATGAACCTGTTCCTTCCAGCATTTTGGAGAGAACACATTTCCAAATATATAAAGAAATTCTTAGTAGAGTCAATGTGGACCACTGAATCATGAATCATTGAAAAGATACTTTAAGATGCCTATTGCTCTAAGGGTCAGAGTTCAATTTTCAAACGAACCAATGACTCAAAACTTTAAAAACTTGACAGTGTCAGTTTCTGTGTTAAATCCCTTTAAAATTCTTCCAGCACTGGCTCTGGGGGAAGTTTAGAGTAATCTGCACATCCACACCGTTTCCTAGTGCCAGCTTTCCTGAGCAATGTAAGGGAGCATGAGGANGAGCATGAGGATACAGTCCCTCTGTACATATAAAAGATATCTGTAACCATATGTAATGAGTATGTAATATATTACTTACATCTATCTGTCTGTGTGTTTGTTTATCTGTCTGTCTGTCTGTCCATCTATCTCTAATGTCCTTTAAGAAAAAAACAAACAGGAATTAAGCTACTACAAATAAAATCAACCAAGATATAGCTCATTATCTTCTCTTTCTAATCAGTCCATTCTGTACTAAGCTCCATATTTCCAAAGGAAGAAAGATACTATTAATCAGGATATTCTGCAACAGATTACCTTCAGATGTTAGATGAACTGTTGGGGGAAAAAAGAAAAGAACATAAACTACTATGGCTTAAATGTTTATTGATCACGCACAAACTTCCCACTTTGCCTAGGAGAGATATAAGACAGCTGAAAAACACTGATAAATTATAACATTAGCTCTCCTATTACACCAAACTAAAATCTATATAGATGAGACCAAATCAGAAAGCAAGGTTGTGTCGCTATTGCTAAGGATTCTAGCATAAATAACACTGAATAAAGCAGAAATACCAAAACATGAGTAACAGAAAAACTGTTTTGCTGTACAGAACCCTTACTCCTATATGCACTTCTACAAAAGTTGCATACTTCAGCACTGAACATGAAAACTAGAAGCTAAATAACATCTGTGACTATGAGGATCCTAAAACCAGAATTCCTTATAGAAATGGCATTTTTTTTACCATATATAACAAACAAATATAACTAGCATAACCTGTGTTACATACATCTAAAGCAGAATAAATAAAAATAATGGATTTTGTTTTTTTCTCTTTCTCCAGCATGGTCAACATGGCTATTATGCACAGTTAAATGTGGTTAAAATATTTCAATGAACAGCAATGTTAATTTAGGATCCAGATACTTCATTGTCAAAGAGATGCTAACAGACCGAATGGCAACAGAGTGAAGAGGAGAACTGGCAAAACTCATTTGAAAGCAAAGGCGGACAGTTTTGTTTATATGTATCATAATGAAGTGAAGAATAAAAGGAATGTAAAAGTAATTACAGATTAAAATCTAGAGCTTAAACTACTCTCTAATTGCCAGAAAATGTAGATAACTTCTTTTTTCCCCATGGAGCCTTTGTTCCTTCCTCTGCACATAATCTTGGCAAAAATCTGGTCTTTAGAGACAGTTACTTTCCATGCAGTTATGAAGAAGAGAATGAAGGGAAGGATAAAAGATTTTAATTTTTAGTATTTTCTGCACAAAAACTACATTAAAACTCACTTATATTAGGGAGATTTTCTCTGACCAAATTGCACTTTACGTAACTTTGATACTCTTTCCTTATACTCTGCTTGGTTTTAACTGTCAAAGATTGTTACCAATGATAATTTTACAAATGTCCTGCTAATGCTGTGCTCTGGCTCTGTATAAGTATATGTGACAGTGATAAACTGAAACCAGATGAAAGCTTGTCTTAAAACCAAAATAGCTATGACTTTGCACTTGTGTGGTCAGAACAAAAACTCATTTAGTTTGCAGTGTTAATTACTGCAGTCTTACTAGAAAACACCTCAGCCTTTTATATATAATCTGGAAAAAAAAAGTAAGATTAAATAATAATGATGTCAATATGGGCAGAATTTAAAGATATGTCCTTGTTCTAACTGTGGGATTCTAAAACAGAAATGTGTCTAGGTCTTCCACGCCTTTGCATTTAAGAAGAGAGAAAATACAAAGTCACATGTCTGTTACCCAAAGATCAAGGCTACTTAAACAAGAACATAGCCAGATTCAAACTCTTTCTGGCTTGTTTCAACTAGAAAGTTAAAATACCATAAGAAATAGAATTAGAAAGGGATTATTTTTTTTTATTTTTGAAAATTAAATGCCCTCATGTTAAAAGTAATAAGATTTTCCTAGCTTTCATGTATTTGATTGCTTATTTTTTTCTTCTTAGATGTAAGAAACAGTTTCAAGGTCATTACGAGTTTGACTGGAAACTCTATTAACAGAACTTCTAAAATGTAATTAAAAACATTTTTCAATTAAGTCAAGGCCTTGGTAAAAACAAACAGAAACAATTAAGCCAGTGATTCTGATGAATATCTAATCACAGAAAGTCTATTTCTGTGATGAGGAAGATTATTTCATTAACCATCTTTGTAAAATGTAAAAGACTGAGAAAGGAATACAAAACCATTTTTAACAGACTTTATGGGAAAAACTAAACTTTGGTTCATCTAATAATGACAGCTGTAAATATCAGTACAAAAAGTGAGCAAGAGCAATTATTGAAGTCCACTTAAAGTTTGAAATCTCTTCTAATTCTAGTATAAAACAGCCGGTGCTCATGTGGCAAGTACGTCCAGCAAGATGCCCAGCTAGCTTCATCTTTCAAGGCACTCGTAATTGTCTAAAAGTCTGAATGTTTTCAGACCCATTAGATCCTCCTCCTCCCTCTCCTAACCCTGAATATAGGACACCTATCCACAAATCAAAGGACAGGTTGATCTTACCTTGTTATGATGTTTCCAGTGTGCCAAGAACTAAAATGATTTATTTATCAGCAGCTTGTGGGCAAGTTAATAAGGCAGTTTATAGCTCCCAAAAGTCACTGAAGCTTCTTGAAGCAGAGCAAATATTTTTCACAGATTTGATACTGCTTGCCATTTTCCCCAGTGTCGTGTAGATACCTAGAAGACTGTGGCCAGTTGAGGAAAACTACAGACACTTCACATCTGCACTGCATTAAGGTAAGCTGGTTTTGTTCAATATGGTTTAGTCATCTACTAAAGAAGAAAATATCTGAGGAAAAAAGGAATGCATTCTGTTGGAATGAAAGGCTCCCTGGCACTATTGGCTAAAAGGGTGGCTACGCAATTAAACCCAGTTCTGAAATCTTCACAGTGTATTGGCAGTTTTTCTGTCACCTGTGTGGTGCAGATAGCATATGCATGCACAGCATTATTTCAGCTCCTTTATTTACAAACATGAAGCAAAACACTGAGCCTGTCCAATTCTGGTGACCTTACAGTACTTAACTCAAGATACCTTCAAAGAACATTTCTTGTCTGATTATATGTTCCACTTAGCTGTTTGCTCTGCTGTACATTGTTTCTGCTCTGTTTACAGTTTTAGTGATGTACACTGAACTGGAAAGCATCAACAGTCAAAACACAGAACACATAAAAGGTCAAATGTATTGTAAGACACCATCAGTATTTGCAGACTCATTGTCATGGAAAACTCTGTAATGAGACAAAATGTCAGGAGGAGATAATCTGTGATGAACTTGCTGACAAATAAAGCTCTAAATTATTCTGTGAAAAAAGAACAAGTAGTCTTAAATTTAGGAAATACTCAAAAAAGTTTTTGTAAGTATGTGCAGAAATCTCTGCAGTTGAAGGAATTGAATAGAACAGCTCTTGTTTCCCAAGCTACATACATTGAACCAGTATCTATAATCATTTGCTATTTGGGTCATGTTTGATTTCATAGGTGGTGGGTTTAGTCTGTAAATATTATGTAAATATATCATAATCTCTTTATGTTCATTCTTAGCAATAAAATCAGAGGTATCTTAACAGGATCATGTATTAAGACTGTTGAGGTTTTTTAGTGTTAAAGATCTTTATATTAGGCCAAGACAGCCTAGAGTGATAATATTGGGTTACTATGCTCGGACTTGGTGGTTCTGTGGATGAGAAAGGACTCCAGATGAACTGAATATTTTTAACAGATTTTTAAAAAAAATAAATCACAGAAATCTCTCCAGTTCACAAGGATCTGCATCCCTCTATCCAACATAAATTTTTCTTTCTACAAGAAGAATGCATAATATAAAATGCAGAGAAATGTGTATGTTAAGCAATATCAGAATGATTTGCTTTTATGAACAAAGATTCAAACTTTCTTCAAATATATTTATTTGGAGAAACTTTAGAGCTTATTTAGACCTTGCTTCTACCCAGACTTTTGTTTCTATATTTGTCCTTTCACTACTGGCTCACATGGAGACAAAGCATTTCATCCACACCAGTGCTCTTTCAGCACAGTAATTGCTGCGTCCTAGATTCTGGTTCTGCTACTTTCAATGAATGCCCCACTTTTTTTATTTAAAGAATGTTAGAAGAAAAGCTCTTTCACAACAGATGTAAAACTTCTTTTTTGCCTTTAGTTTTCCAGCTGTGACAGTTGAAAATTCTAATCACCTCAAAGCAGAAACAAGACTAAGGGACGTGGTCTATTTTCTCTCTTTTAGGTCATTTTTGTACTAGCCACTGAACAGTAAACTCTATGCAGAGAAATTGTAGATGTAGTTATAATTTTAACTACAATAATGAAAGGTTCACCTAATGGTGTTTGCATTCCTTAAGCTCAGAATATACAAGTACATAGGAAAACTTAATAAGAGTGTTTAATAATGGGTATTTCTTATGGAAATTAGAAAGAATCAAAGAAGAAGGTTGTATATTCAAACTGCCGTACAAAGTATGAGGTCACAATGCATGGGGCTTACTCAGTGTATTTACTAGAGGATTAGATGCTTCCTACATGTCTTCACCTGAGTTCACCCTAAAGTCTTTCACTCACCAGCTGTCAGGTAGAAGAACATGATTATTGTGCTCTTTGCTGCAGCATCGAGAACCAGGCTATCCTTATGTTGCTAGTGACTTTCCTGCTTCATGCTCTCTAAGTCTGAATAAACCATCCTATACTTTCCCACAACATAATGGTGACCTATCAGCTCTCTGAAGTCATGGCATTTCAGCTTTTCTTCCCTGTTTCTTAAATCGAAGGATATTTTATTGCATCACGAGCCCCAGACAAGTCCTCCAGCTCTGGTTTCAGCTCAGTGCAATAGCAAAATACCCTGGTGGGTGTAACCAGAGACTAAGCTAATTTTTTTTAGATAGATAACCCTGAATGACAAAATGAAAGTTTCCTTAGCTTACTCCTTTGTTTCCTCCTAATGTATTTCTCTTTCTCAGACAATGGAGACATTCCCTTCACAGTCCTAGACTAGCTTCTGAGCCTTCTTGAAAGTTTGCCTCTCTGTTCCAGATTTTCTATAATTGGGCAACTAGAGATCTCTGGCAAATGCTATACTATAAAAAATACTCATAAAATTCAGGCTTCTCTCAAAGTCACAGTAATAGAGAAACCAACTATGTTACATACACATCATTTGCAGCTGCAAAAACTCCTTTCTATGTGGAAAATTTCAGACTTTCCTCTCACATAAAATAAGGAATATGTAACTTAATCTGCTCAGGAGGCACAGATGTGCCAAAGAGGGGGAAAAGAAAAAGGGAAAAAGTGAAAAGGAAAGTTACAAACCTTTCATGGTCTGATTTATTTCACATACATCCCTACTATTTTGACTGCTGTTTCGAGAAACCTGGCATCAATATTGTTCTGTTTCCCTTCTATCTGCAAATCTCTTTGACAAACCAGTCAGACAGACACTGTAAAACTCAGAATGGATAAGCTTCTTCAGTGGTGGCATTTCTGGTATTTCAGTGTTTATACAGAGGGGAGTTTCAGTCCATGTGATTGAATGCTAAAGACTATAGATGTAGGCTATGTGCTTTTCAGACTTTCAGTTTCCCTCAGTGAACTGTGAGTGTTAGGTATTTAAAGGCAGAGAGTGAAGCAAGAAACAACACATTTATCTTAATGACACAAGTTTTTTCCTTTTACATTGTCAAGCATTGAGGCTGGTGCACCTCAAAACAGCTAAACAAAACAGTGCTTTGGAGTCCTTAAAGAGACATATGGTGAAGACTGACCTTCCTAACACTTGCTCAGTCCTTTTGAATGTCATTTGCATTACTGCACGTTTTGTGGAATGGTGTGGGACTGTGGGGCTACTGACAAGGGAGAAATAGAGAGAAGTAAATTGACAAGTGGTGCATGTGAAAGCTCCTTGAAGTCACTGTTTTTTGAAAAACTTCATGGTGCAGTGGTAGGCAGACAGGCTTCATGAGGCTGTGAAAGGAAGATGCTCAGTCATGGTGCGAAACTATGTCTTGGAGGTGAGATTTTTTATGTATAGATTTAAAGTAGTTTCAAAATGAAAAGAAATTTTAGGTGTTTTACCCTTTCCCTCCAATTATTATTCGGTAACCAAAGGCTATACCTACTACGTGTTTAAATACACAAAGTGTATCTAAGTGCATAGTACACATTCTTTAAAGTGCTGCAGCCTAGCTTCACGAAGGTGTTCAAGGTTAACTCAATTTTAATGTGGTCCTTAATGTCACTGAAATCTCTCAGAAATGCATACCAACATGCTTCTCAAACTCCGACTGGGGGCCTCTAGGAATCTTCAAATATCTAAATCCAGATATTTACTTGTCTAAAAGCTGCCTTCCTTTCTTTAATATTATTAAAGGTACCAATCCTGTCAATGTACTAATGGGTCAGCAGTAGTCTACCTGATTTCCTCTGGAAGGACATCAGTATCTTCTAAGAGAGCTTACAAACAGAAGTATCCCCTAGTCTCTGCTACTGGCTCTTGAAAAAAAAATATTATTACTAAATAACATTCATAAAGGTTAAAGACTCAGTCTGAATCATAATAGGGAAGCAAAAACATTATTTTTATGTACAGATATACCTCTATATGTATGATAATGAATTCTGAAAGAAATAGGAGCTTATACAATATTTTTTTTCCTCATATAATTGATTCTGAGGGGAATATTTCAGTTATTCTTGTATAGAGGCTTCTTGGGTGGGTTGATACGGGATATTAGCAGTGGCAACAGAAAGAGCACTTTGGAAATTCACAGGTTGCTGGAGAAACAAATGGAATTCTGGAGTTTTTTAAAGGTAGATGTTTTGCTGGAGTTTGCAGATAAAGAGTAGTTTGCATTCTGCAAGTATTGTATTTATTAGAAGAGGCAAAATACAGTATGCATATAAGATAATTACTTTTGGCAGGACTATAAAGCAGTAAAACTGGATCTGAAACACAGTTAGTGTTTTATAGCACTAGTAGTTAGGGCAGTCATCAATTTTAAGTTGCCTTGCTCAGTTTGTTTTCTTCTAGCTCTCCCCCTACCCATTGCTTTCAGAATCATGATTACAATCTTCATGCCCACCTTGAGTACATCAGAAGTAATGTTTAATACCTAAATCAGTAGGTGAAGGCTATGTTGCAAGCAAGTTCAAGGTGTGCCATACTTTTAATTGTTGTTAATCAACTACTTCAAAAATCTACAGAATCTGATACTCACTAATTACTGGTGACTGCCCAGATAAGAGAAAACCTGGAAAGCACTGTACCAAGTTCTGACACCTCAGAGCTGCAGTAACTTAGATTACTTGATGTCCCACAGAAAATGCCACTAACAGGTAACTTGGTCTCCCACGATAAAGATAGAGACACTCATTATGAAAAGCAGCAAAATCATCTTCATGCATACTATTACCCATTTTAGACTGTGAAAAAACAAAAGTAACACTTGACAAATACCTAACTTCACTGGTTACAAAAGTGAAAATCAGATAGGAATACAACTTGCTGTTTACAAGTCTGAATTCACAAAACCTGTATTGCTACAAAAAGAAAATATGCATAATTTGCAGGAAAAAACAGCCCAGCGATGATTCCTGGAGACTGAAATTTCATTTACAAAAAGGATCCCTTTCCAAACCCAGGATTTTTTATCACAACTGAAGCATAGTCTGTGATTTCTTTTTGAAACATAGACCATTTGACTCAGATGCATTGCTAACATTCAGGTCAAGGTATTCTTATTCATTCTGTAGAGAAGAATTTTGAGGTCACATCTTCATATCATCATTGACTCATTTAATTTCTGAGACTAGTGACCCAGGACTCACGATTTAAGAAACTGCAGGCAGTGGAAACTGATAAGAAAACAGGTTATATAAAAGCTTGGTGAACAGGAAAACAACCCTGTCTCGCCTTGAAATGGTTGAATAACTTTTACTTACTTTTAAAGTATTTCATCATGTTATTACATCATTGTCTTATGAAATGTGATGCATACAAATGTGTGTAGGAAGAAGAAGAGACCTGTGGCTGTTGTTATAACCTAGAGAATCTTGTTAGTCTTGTAATTTTAGTATTTCAATATTTTGACTCAAGGATATAGCATCACTGGAATTTATAACATTGTAAAATTATTTTATTACTATTTGTAACATTGTAATATTATTTTATTAAGTAGCAATGTATTATGCTTTAGTTGCTATGCTTCTAGAATAGATCAATCCTTGTGCAGCATTAGAAACCTATATCTTATTTGCCATTTCACAGGGTTGGGCAAATAAATGCTAGTTTATGGAAGACAGATAGTTCACATATGGGAATTAAAATATTTGGCCTTCCAGAGGATGATCAGAACATTATGAGATTTATGAATTAATTATAAAATGTAACAAAGATGCATTCCATGTGCTCTAAAACCAAAGACCAGTGATAAGAGTAAACCCATTCCTATGTAGAAGTTGCACAGGAAACATTGTTTAGGTTCCGTATTGCTCTTAGTTCACAAGGATTTTGTGTTACGGTTCATTTGTCTACTCAATCTATTTTTAATTAAAATTACTTGCTACCCTAGGCTTAAGCTAGACCCTGAGAATTATAGACACAAACAGATACATAAACCAGAAGAGGTAAAATAGTTACTGACAGCTACTCATGGAGAACAAAGTCTAGGCTCTTCAGGTTATCATGCGCGAGTTTCGAAAGTGAGGATTAACACACAGGTGGGCATTCAAGATTTTGTTTCAACCTGTAATAAATAACCTTGAAGCATGAAGGTCTGTAGTTTCTCTCTTCTCTTGATTTAAATAGCTACAGCAAACCACTACAAGAGAGTGAGGCAGATGAGAGGCGGTAAAGGAAAGAAGAATGAAGAGAGAGAAAAGGAGGGAAAGAAGGGGAGGACACTCACTTATCAGCATGTTCTATCTTTAGTATTTTCTCCATTAAACATTCCTAAGTATCCTCCCTCAGGGTATAAACAGTCCCTTTTCTGTACTGGGGATGCTGTAATTTGCATTGAGGCAGGCAAACACACAGTGACCATTCTGGTGGTATTTTTAATTAATTTTTAAATAATAATGGTTTCAGATATGTTCTGCTTCTTGCAGATAAAATAAAAATGTCAGGTAAAACATCTATCAAGCCCAAACTGCTTTTAATACATGGATACTGTAAACTGAAACATGCTTAGTTGTCTGATTCTGATGTGGGTCAACCTTTTAGCCAGAGTTTTGCCAATTCACAACATAATGCTGTCTACATTAAAATGCCTTAGTGACTCACAAATACAGTGAGGATGATAGAACAACAGGGTGCAAGAAATAAAAATAGACCAAGGAACAAGTAATAAGGTTAAATACCATTTATTATATATTTTAATATCCCAAATGACCAATAACTAAGATTTATATGACTATGCCTGCTAGTGAAAATCACAACACTCTAATAGCCCTGTGAAAAAAAGAGTGAGAGTATGGCCACTTCTTTTCTTCTCTTCTAAAGCTGTTGTTAAAGAAAACATTGTAGACAAATAACTGATAAATGGTACAAGAAATGGAATTGCACTTGCTCTGTTATTAGATGGGTATCAAGGAAAATCTTTTATATCAGTAAATAACTTTTGATTCTCCACCAAGTTAGGATGAACGGATTCCATAAGATGGAATTTTTTATCTGATTCTAAGTGTGTTGATTAAACTTGGAACAAATTGGCAGCAAAATTCTTGTTGTTCCTTCCCAATGGGTTGGCAAGAAATAGAAACATTTGTCACTATGGAAGCCAAAGGAGCTGCTAAAATGAAGAATTATTTCTATATTGTTTATCATCTTGCTCTGCATAAGACTTTTTTTTTTTTTAATGGAGAGAAGGACAAAGTAAATGTGACATCAAACCAATTAAGAGAAACAGAGAGAAAAGATAAATGTTGAAACAAGAAACAGAGCTGCAATAAATACCTTTATCTCTGCTCCCCACTCTAAGGTAACCTTGCTTAAAATCATGACTTTCATAAGATTGAAAAAACCTCTGGCTAGGACATTGGAATGCAAGGCACCTGATTTGTTTAGCTCCTTCATTATCCACTAGGGTGTCAACTCTGAATAATTCTACTTTATTTATTGGAGGAAAGTGCCTCCTAGGGTTCCCTGATAAACATCTGTGATAGCAGTCTCATGAGACCACCACGTCATCTGTCAGTCCTTCCTTTCTGCTCTCTATCTTCTTGTTTATAGTTAAAGTTCTGTCTCCTGACTTGAATAATTGTGCCTTCAATTGCAAGTACTAAAGCAATATACAAGCAAGATTTCATTAATAAAAGAACAAATGAGCAGCAAATTTAATATTATGGTTTCTTTTTTTTTAACATCCTTATTATTGATTTGGAATACTAAGTCAACACCAAGAACATGTGAAGTCATAGTAAAATAGAAATATGGTATTAATTCACTATATATGTTATTAATTCCTTCACTTTCCACCATATAGTTAAAATTATCTACGGAATTAAAACTAACATATTTTTAATAGTAAATCAATAATTCTTACTTGTTCTGGAACATTTTACTGACTTCTGGTCAAAACTGCTACAAAGATAAAATCTTCTAATATAAACATACAGAAAGAGGATTAGGAACACAATTTTTTAGATAATAAGTAATTTATAAATTAAGAGATATAATTATTTTTTTATATATATGCCTTGGCTATGGAACATTATCTTGCAGAACATTTTTATTTCTCTTTCAATTGAGTAATTTAGAAAGACCATCTGGAAACAGATAAAAAAATTCCATGTAAAATGTATTTATCCAGATTAATTGTCTAAATGATCTGTAATTGTACAAAATATCCATGACAGCAGTGACTGCAGAAAGCTATTGCACAGTAACAACTTAGTCTTCCTAAAACTCGAGGCATATACTTTATGCTCTCTAGGCTCTCTACCGATAAACAGAAAATCTCTAACAGGTGATATAGCAATTATTCTTGTAACAGTAATGAAAGGTTGTTTAACATCAGACATGTCTTAATTGTGAAGGAAGGACTGATAATAAAGCCTCCTGGAAGTCGCTCAGGAGCCTAAAGCCATTTAAAAGGTTATGACATGACAAGAAGCTATCTATTGTGGGGAAAATAAATAGCAGTTTGGGAAGGACACAAACCCTGGTATACTATGGTGCTGCCATTACATAAATCATGTTTTTCAAAGTTAAGAGCAGCTTTTCCACAATGTCACCTCCATTATCTCTGGCTTGAAGGATGTGAGAACTAATTCTTAAGGTTATCTCCAGTTAAGAAAACAAAGCTCAAATGATGTCTTAGTATCTGTAAATAATTTCCTATAGATTGATCAGTGTCTTATTCTAAAGTGAGGATATGCCTATTAGGTAACATGTAAGAAGTAAAGCACCCAGAGTCTATGTCATACCTCCAGTTAGCTTGTAGACATCAGAACCGGCAGCGTGCATGGCAAAAATGTGTAAGAATTCTGGCCTGTGGCATTCTGTTTCCAGAGTTATCTCACAACAGAAGTAAAAAAATCTCAGTCACAGGTAGTAGAACAGGCTGAGCTCTGAAGTACAATCTGAAACTTTCCCAGTCCACATAAGAGAAATTAAGTTTTGAGTAACTGCATAACATTGGTAGTTTTGTACGAAAGCCATCATTTCTGTTTGAATTATAGTGTATCTTTTGAAAAGAGAGCTTGTATTGATTTAATAGTTTCAGGTGTCACGGAAACCACACCGCTGTTAATACAGTGCTTTATTTTGAGTTTGCATTCACCTCCACCAGCTTTCTTCTCTTCATATCGTTATGCTTTTTTTTTGCTAAAGTCCATAAATCTCTCCTATGTAGATACTTGGAAAATGAGATCAAGTCACAGGCTAACCTCCTGTTGCATTATTTGATGGATTGAGACCTTAAATCTTCCACAGCAGAAGGGTCTTAAATCTTACCCTACATAGTTCATTATTCAGTCTTCAGACCATCTCAGTAGACCTTTTCCAATTTTATATATTACTTTTAAATATGTCTGTCAGACACGGTAATAGCCTCACTGATGTTATAAAGGGTAAGAGCATCTTCCTCCTCCTAATATCCTCCAACTGCTCTGTTGTCAGACCATATTTGAGATGTGTTTCTCAGGCTTCCTTTTAAATCAAACGACATCTTGTTTAAAAATATTCCAAGAAGAATGTAAATTTCCCATTTATCTTTTTGACTGAGTTTGTCCATTCAATAGAGGCTGTATTGACTGTATGGTGTGTTTTTAAAATCAGTATAAGCGAACTGAGCCAAAAACTTTCTTGGTCTGATGCTCTGTACAGTGAAGATACCATCCTACTCTGCATCACTGTTTTAAGTATTTAAAAATAAGATCTTAGGCCTATAAATGACCACAGTGTTACTCTGTAGCACTTTCCTCCCAAGCAGGCTGTAAATATTTCTGCAACTCCAGACTCATGTGAGCCACAGAAAAGACATGATAGTACTCATACCAGAGCTTTACTAAATACATATGGGTCCCTCCATCAATGTGGAAATGGAAACTGTCCAACCGGGCCTTGCATTGCTATTCAAACAAATGGGAAAAACAAAACACTGCAAGTCAGGAAGCATACCAAGCGCAATCATTCCCTCAAACATCTTTTCTGTCTGCATGCTAAAAGAAACACAGGAGTTGAAAGCACAAAGCTCTGGGCCTGAAATTTTACACACTGCACTACCATAGCTGAAACACCATGGAGAACAGTTTGCACTTCCCTTTCCTTTGAAAATGAAAGCAGAACAAAACAAACTCCATCTTGCCTCATGGGTTGAAAGGTGGAGTAAAAGAATATGACAGCAGTTGTACTTGTACTGTGATGCTGTATGAGACTGAGTAAGAGCTTCCTTCCTCTGCCTACCAGACAAAAGCGTCTTGTTAAATGCACAAGTACGGTGCATCCTCCAAGAGGTAGTGTCTCACTGCACAATTAGAACAATGCTGAAGCAAGCACAGGTGTTTTTTTGTGGCCAGGAAGAGAAAAAGCAATGAGGAAATCTGTATGGCAGTACAGCAAAAAGTGCTTTTTGAGTTTTACCTCACAATGCTTTATAGATATGCACTTTTATATATGGACCACCACACTGAAACTCGAGTTGGAACAGTAGTTCGAAGTAGTTCGAAGTAGTTCGAAGATCTGAAAAAAAAGTTAAGGACAGAGCTGGTTACACAAGTATTCAAGCTTCAGGACCTTCCTTTAGGAGCTATGAACAGGACAGTAAATTACTCAGATTTAATTCCTTGGGAAAAAGACCATTGCTTTAGGATATTTGAAGAAGCATCTAACATATTTTGACAAAAGAATCATTATGTTTAGATTCTGTAGTAAACACTCTAAAATCTACGACATGCAATGCAGCATGCAAACCATTTCCCAAGAATAGTGAAGAACTTGGTAAACTCACACTGTGTGATACAGCTCTGGTTTAGAGCTCTGGATTAGAGCTAAAATTAGGCATGAATCTTTCACTGTAGAATTCCTGAAGCAATGTCTACATATCTTGAGATTTTCTATATGGTAACTAAACTTTCTCTTCTCTGCCTTATTTTAGAATCAGATGAACTAAAGTATGTTTTAGTGTTATTTATTATTAGGCCTGGCCAAACATTTTATTTTGAAGAGTTCTGTTGGAAAACACTCTTTTTTTGAACCTGAAATGTTTTGGTTCTTTCAATTCTTGCTGAGCAAACAGCAGGGCTTCATTTACTTGTTTTCTGTAGTAGATTACAAAGTCACAAAGGAGCCAAGCAAGATTCCAAGGACCTGTTGTGAACTTTCTATGTCTCCATAAGGTTTTGCAGGACTAGTGGATTTTGAAAAACTTTGCTTCCAGGATGTCTTGGGAATGGAATTCCTAAAGTATCTCCTGAAAAAAGAGAGTATGTGAGATGATAGGATAATATCCAGCAACTGCCATGTAACTGAGAAGTCAGAATTTTCCACTAAATATAAAGGTGTGCAATATCTTCAACTATGTATGTAGTGTATTTGTACTAATAGCACACTAACATCTAACTGCCTATGGATAATGTCTTTCCAGGAAAGACGGCTTCACTTTCTTTAAGTCCTTTTTGACATGTTACAGGTTTTTGACAATATCTATGGCACCTTGGATCAAATTTCACAGTAGCAGTTTTTACTACAGTTTTTAGAGGTATCACTTTAAGATTCCAAGGCTTTATATTTTTTTTTAAATTTCCCTTTTAAAAAAACCCAAACAAACCAAACCACCTCATCCAATAAATCTACACTTCAAAAAATTAACTTTAAAGCATCACCCTTTCTTTTTATTTCCTGATTAAAACCATTTGGTATGTTCTCTGCTGATCAAGTAAGCCTCTAAAACATTTGGAAGCACATTTCTCCATCCTATTTGTAATAGAGTGTAAAATAAAATCTTATTTCCTTTTCAGATCATAGACACCTACCTCATTAGTGGTCCTCCATTAACAAGAAAGTGAAATTCAAACCTGTACTTAAGAAAACTGATGCCTTCCCATGTTCCAAGTAAAGCCATATCAACCATCTCTCATTTCTTAAGTCTTTCCATGGTTATTATTCATCTACAAAGTCTTTGCAAGTGTTGTTATTAAACTTCTTTTGATGCTTGCTCAGAGAGTGGCGATTTTGCATTGCCCATCCTCTTTTTTCAATAACACAGTGATTACAGAGTAAATACTTTGAAACAAGCTTTCAAATTAATGTTTCTATGAGCAAATTAAACCTTTCTTTTAATATTACTGTTCTTTCTACATATAAAAACATAGTTTTTACCTCATTTGGAACAATTGTCTATAATAGGATTTGAAGCTTCTTCGTTTTTGCATTTTCCATGAAAACTTTTTCAACTGTTTCAGTATTTTATTTTAATGAAATCATGTTATCCATTTTCTTCAATGATTTAAAATTTTGTGACTGTTACTTAGGGCAAGGACTTTCAGTTCATTAATATGATGCAGTAGTTAGGGTCCAAGCATGGCAAACCTAGATTTCCTGTTAGTCATAGCTTTAGTCTTTTGTGCTCTAGTCCTGCATTTACATTAGGACAATAATAATGAAAAGTTAATTAAATTTGAGATTCTGAAGTTCTCATATGCAAAAATAATATGTACATATAAAGTCTCAAGGTAGAGTGCGTTGACACAGTTATGCCTCTAAGTTCCAAAGTAATTTTACTAATTTGAATTCTTGTTTTACCACCTACCACAGGAATAATTTAGACAAGAAAAAGATAACTGATATCACATACTCAGACTTTGCTAGGAGTTACAGTAAAAAGGTTAATAAAAAAGTAATGATTTAAGTGACAAAATAGCCAGTAACTGAGAGAGGGTAGTGGACACATAAACAATCCACCTTAAATTTTGTCTCATCTAATTTACTCATTGATGAGCTAAAAACACTGAGAAATAGAATGTAAATGAGATTTAATATTGACATATTATAAGGTTTAGTGTGGTAAAAGAAGAACACTAAAACTAGAAGAGAACTGAGAAAGATTAGAAACATGGGCAGGAAATACAAAAATGAAATACTGTCTGGGAAATATGCAGGCTATTGTATCTGGGAGAAAAATAACCTGAAACACAGATATTTAACAGCAGAGGGATTCAGACAAAATCCCTCAGGGTGACAGTGAATAGCAAATTATAAGAGAGTTTGCAAAGAAAAGCAGCAACAAAAAATGTGAGTGTAAATTTAGGCTGTATATGTAGAGGCACCATACTAGAGAGAAGATAGCTCCAGGCTGTGCAGTATAAAGGAGACCACTGCATATATACTGCTTATGGTTACACACACCTCTGTGCCAAAATAATTCAGCAAGCTGGAGGGAGTTCAGAGAAAGTAAGAGAAATAAGCATGTGGTTGTAGGGATTAATTTATGTGGAAAGCTCAAATGAAATAAATACCTTGGTTTGGCTAAATAGTTACTCAGAGGGGATATGATTGCATTCTTCAAACACTTTAGGACTGTTACCATCAAGAAATGGGGTGCATAGAAGATCTGGCTCTGCATCTACTTTCATAATGTCCGTATGCTCAAAAAAACCCTTCTGTGTTGTCTTCCAGACGACCTTTTTCATGTTACTTCAAATGCTTCTCAAAAATAGATGTGTTAATATAGAGGTCAAACTTGGAAAAAACCCAAGGTTTTAGGTCAAATTAAAAATTTTATCCAGCTTGAAATATTGTTTTAATTTTATTTCTCTTTCAGTTTTATTTAGAGAAGACATTAGGAAAAAGGTTAGGTCTTTCAAAGAAGAATGCCTTTAGAAGCAGGTGGAGGAGGTATCCTCTATGAGACCTTCAATTTCTCCTGATGATGTGGTTCCATTTTGTAGAAAATACACATACACTTATTGACAGCAGGACCAAAATTAGATGTGTTTGTTCCCAGGGGACTGGATTAACCTGCAAACCATGACACTCAACAAGGATGTAGCTAGCAGCAAAGGAACTGAAAACAGGAGCAGAATGGATCTGAATCAGGTTTTTACATCTGAAAGGTAGGCTGAATAACGGGCTTCAAGAAGATAAGGTCTGTTGGAAGAACTTCCTTCTTATTCGTTTGGAAAATGGTGTTCTGGTTCCCTTTCTAAGGCTGGCTTGGAAACTTAAAAGAGTATGTTCACAAAAAGTCAAAATGAACTTTCTTGAGATCTCCAAAATAATTCTCCTTTCAGTTCAACCTGAACTGTTAACTGAATTAGGGCTAGATTTATAAATAGCTTTAATGTGGCAAAGTTGGCATTTTTCAGCAAAGATGACTATAAAACAAGCCAGGAAACAAAAATAGATCTTTACCATGAAACTCATTTAGGCTGTAAATACTTCCTGTGCAGATCTATTTATCTGAGTCATACCCACAGCTTAACTAATGCTCATAGAGTCTGAGTCAATTTTGAATTTGATGGTGTTGAATCATTAATGAAGCTGTTCAGGCATGTGTATAGTTAATTGATTAATATGAAGTTAATAGGCATTCTGAACTTAGATTCACCACCAGGGACTTAGGGCTGGTAAAATTAATCTTTCTTAGTGGAAAGATCTTTGGTCTGAGCATGAGTCATGAAACCAGCCAAAGTTAAATAAGTAGCCACAGTCATATTGGTAGCACTCCTAATGAGCACAATGAGCCAAAATATTCAGGCTATCTGGGAGTAACAGACATTTTGGCCTACTTTATATAATTCAAGGACTTCACTATGTGCACCTCATTTGTGCACTTGCTACATATTTCCACACACAGAATTAAAAATATTTGCACCCTTCTGCTAGATGTTGGCAATACTTTCCCATAAGTAGAAAGTGTAACTGTGATGAGCGTGTAGTTTCACATTGCTGCTCAGTGCTGCGGCAAGCTGGACCGCTTCCTTGTGTTCCTAAATATGGATTTATTCAACGAGTTTTAGACAATACAGTTTTAAGCTGTTGACCTTTATTTAGCAACAACTTATTCAAGTCAAAGGTAAACTGTCACTGAATTAAAGAGTAATAGTTAAACTTTGTCTCATAATACTGGAAAGAATATCAATATTCATCCATTTCTGTTGACAGGGGAAGTCAATGAACCATGTAAGAGATTCACATGGAAAAATGGTTGGCTGTAGCTGCATAGTCTTTCGAAAGCATCAGGTTACATACTTTCTGTGGGGAAAACATAAATATGAACCTCATACATAGAAATATCTTCAAAAAAAACAGCACAAAACTGTCAAGGACACAGTTACGCCAGATTTTTGGGGAAGAGGGTATAATAGTCCTGTTTTCAGTATTTTGTCCAAGCAAATTATATTTTGTCTATCTAGCAGGTAATGTTTATGGTTTAGTCCTATACTGTGAGATGTTGGTCCAAAATATTTCTGTGTTCTTCCACAATGATCTGGAAGCCTTTCCTGTGTAATCAGCATGTAATCCCCTGGAGCCATTTGACTGCATAGCTTTGCAGAGTGAAGTGAGTATAAATCAATGTTTTTGTTCTAATGTGATTACAGACATTTCAGCTCTTGTCAGACTAGATCAGGCCCTTGTAAACATTTAGAAAATTCTGAAAGAATTTATGCCACCTGTATTTTTTGCCACAAAGATATTATCATATTTTGACAAGAGTAACTGTCCCTCTACTGCTTCTCCCTCTCAGTGAAAGCAACAATCAGATCAGATAATAATTTCAAGGGTTTTTCTATTGTTGAGCTCCAGTGCCTAAAGAGAACAAAGCTTCAGAAGTTCAAACACTTGCATATGTTTATATGCTTATACCCTGGGGATGCAAACTACTGCAATCATTCTTTTTTTTCCAACAGTCATTGATTCCTTCTGCACTGGTCAATACTTATTTAATTCCACAACCGATTATATGGTTTTCTAGGTTCTTGTGTTCTATTTGATATAATCCATTAAATGTGATCCAGCCAACCATTTGTCTGACTGTCTTTGAGCTTTGCAGTGAATCAAACAAGCATTCCCTAAACAATCTTGCATTTCCACTGAAAACAAAATAGATGCAGATTTTGGTAAGCATGAATCACCTTTTTGATTAAAATGTGAATTGTATTCTGAAAATGATGACTAACTAGCTGGAACTTTCCCTGCAAGATAGCAATCTATTTAAAATAACCAGTGCATAATAGAAGTGTATTTGATCTGTAAAATCAGGGTTTGGGTTTCCTTCCTCTTTTGTAAGAAGACTGGCAGCTCCAAGTTTACCAGCACTTTCTGTATTTACAATAACAAGGTGCTTATGCTCTCAGATTAAGGTTTGATTTCTGCTACCAGGTCTATTATTAAGGTCTTATTAAGAGGTTGCAACACACACATGGGATTAGAAGACATCATAACAGACAGAAAACTATAAATCACATTGGTCACCCTGTGTGGGACTGAACTTTGGTATACTGTATGCTGTTTATAGCCACACACAAGTCATTCTACCAAAGTTCTCAGGACTATTTGGAGAAATAAATTCAAGCAAGTGTGTAGCTATTGAGAGAAAGAGGGTTAGTACTCAAGCATTTTTGAAGGATGTAGTTCACATGAAGAATTGATTCTCATATTTTCATTTTAAATGCCAGCTATTTCTATAAATTTCTGCTTCTTCTTTCTTAGAACTAGCAAGTTCTGATATTTTCTGCTTGTGAAGTCTGGGAAAGCACAAAGATAGGACTCATTTAACTTTTTCCTTCCATTTTAAGAGAAAAAAGGAATTTTCTTTTGTTAATCCATAACCAGCTCCATAGACACTGCATGAGAAGTCCAATAACATATTTAAACTTCTTGACCATAAAACACATATAGTCCTCCACAGTGACACTTCTTCCCTGGTACATCTCTAACTAGAAGGATACTTTCTGATGCATTTATCTGTGAAAGTCTTAAGACTTAATAGCTTCTTTAGGTCTTTCTCCCCTGGCTCCTTAGGAGATTATAAAAAAGAAATGTCTTTTGTTGCTTATTTTGTGTAGGCAGACAACAATGGAACTCCAGCAGTAAAAGAAGCATTAACAAAAATCCAAATCCAAACCTCAGCAGTCTTTAACTACAATCCAACCTAAGTCACTACCAGTTGACAATTCATGGAATGAGGATATCAATAAAAATGTAATAGGGACCTAGAAACAGTATCCACACAAAGCAGTTGGAGAAATACAAATAGGTTTATCCTTCCTTTCCCTGCTCTCACTTTTCCAGATTTTAGTAACATACGTAATGTCTTGAGGCACAACACTACAGTATTTTAGCACACAATTCATAGGAGTACATACAAGCAATGTGTAGGACTGCTCTTCTGTGAAAGGACTGAGAAGTGAAGTCTTTACTTGATATGATGAAACATCTTCCCTTATTCTTAAAGAAAGGAAAAAAATAAAAATAAGCCATTGTTAGTTCATTTAGTCATGGGATAATCTAAAGATATCTGGCAAGCTTACAAAGAAATTATAGTTTTTAAACATCTTAAGCATGTGCCATGACATAAAATCATAAAATAGTACTGATGTAGCTATGACTGAATAGCATTTTCCCCTGCTCCTGGCCTGATACATATTTTCTTTTCTTTTTTTTTTCAGAAAGACTGACTGAAAAATTGGCCCAGGCAACTGTTGCCTGAAATCAGACCATGAATAACCTCTAAGAGTCAGTGGTGAGTTTTAGTAGGCAGGCATTCTTCGTTGTAGCACTGGTTGCACAGGGGATCGTTCCACCTAATGTGCATTGCAACCTGTTGCTTTGGCACAGGCTTATGTAGTTTGGTTATGTGCATAAACATTAAATTTCCCAGAACAGTTATACACATTCATTGTATTTGTTGGAACTAATTAACATATTTATGGCATTATCTGGAATTCCTTATGAGGTTCATGAGGGTCTTCATTGAGGGTCTCCAGTGGTCACCTGAGGGCCTCTTGTGGTCATTTTCTCCAGCTTTCAGGGTGTCCTTTTTGTGAACTCTGGGCCTTGTTTCCTTATATGGATTTTTCTTTCTTCACTTGCAGATTCCTTAAGCCCCCTTATCCCAGCCTTGAGTGGTTCCTTCTACCCTATCTGTATTTCCAAGATACTTCAGCCAGTATTGAAAGATTCACCTCCTTGATTACATTCTTGTGTGAGGACTCTCTTAACTGATGAAACCCTTCTTGTCCTCTGTAGATATACACTTTGTTCTACTACCCAGCCATATCTTTTTCTAACAGAGCCTGACTAATTCTAACAAAGTTTAACTAATTCATAAATTTGACTAATTCATAGGTCACGTATGACAATCACACTCCCCAAAACAAGAACTGTCTCTTAAGAGAGAAGACTAACTCATACTCTGACTAATAAATTCTCTACTTTTTGACTGAATCCTGGTATGGTCCCAATTTCAATGACAGTGTTGTCAGAGAATACTGCTACATGATGTTCTTTGTAAAGATTAAGAAGGAAACAACAGAAAGTTGATTTGTTGATCATCTTCCAGTAATGTGATGATTATAAAGGCATTGCAGAGGCAGTGAAAACAATGAACTATGGATATCAAGTGAAGACGTTTTGGAAAAGTTTCATTTGGAAAGATTCGGTGTCTGCACAGAGTTGGCTCTGTGCAGGCTGAAAGGATAACCAGGAAGATTTAGAACCTGATTCAGGAAGGCATTTAAGGACATGAATAGTCCCATTGAAGTCAACGAGACTACTCACTTGAAGTTAACCACACATTTAAAGTTCTTTCTGAAATTTAAAGTTCTTTCATTTAAAGTTCTTTCAGCCTGCACCAGTACAGGCAAGGGGCTGACCTGCTGGAGAGCAGTGTAGGAGAAAGGGACCTGGGAGTCCTGGTGGACACGAAAATGACCATGAGCCAGCAATGTGCCCTTGTGGCCAAGAAGGCAAATGGCATCCTGGGGTGCATTAGAAAGGGGGTGGTTAGTAGGTCGAGAGAGGTTCTCCTCCCCCTCTA
>VZRW01005086.1:108005-141149 GCA_013398125.1 Aegotheles bennettii
CAAAGCTTTTTACAGTAATGACCAATGATAGGACAAGGGGCAATGGATGCAAACTGGAGCATAGGAGGTTCCATGTGAATATCAGGAAAAACCTTTTCACTGTGAGAGTGACAGAGCACTGGAACAGGCTGCCCAGAGAGGTTGTGGAGTCTCCTTCACTGGAGACATTCAAAACCCGCCTGGATGCGTTCCTGTGTGATGTACTCTAGGTGACCCTGCTCTGGCAGGGGGGGTGGACTAGATGATCTTTCGAGGTCCCTTCCAACCCCTTAGATTCTGTGAGATTCTGTGAAATGGACACCTACGTTTGAAGAACCGTAGTGGGAAACTGGCTTGTGGATACTGGCTACAAATGAGCTTTGTAGTGTTTGTTTAGAAAGTCTGTCAGAGCTTTCCCATGAAAAGGTACATTTTTCCACCCATTGAACTTCCGGGATAGCTAGGGGTAAGTAGGTAAAACAGATAAAGTAGTCCTTTGCCTTGTTTTTAAGATTATGTTAGGGCATTAAGTAACTTCTTTCCACTTTGCCTTGTGTGTCAAGAGAGCCAATTCTTTTCCTGGAATTGACTTCCTCATATTTGAATCTTAATGAGTGAGCTTATTACTGTAGCAAATCCTCCTCCCGGGAAGCACTTCTAAAATGAAATTAAAGAACAAATGCTGATTGAACGCAAGAATTTAAAAATGTTGTTCATGTGGTTGTTTTTCAAAAAGGCCAAAATATCCCAACAGAATTATTTCAGAAGTTTGAAAGGAAGTCCCCTATCACTGTCAATGATCAGCTTCTCGGATGAAGAGAAATTGAAGCTGTAAGGGAAGATGGCACTATTGCTCTTATTAAACTTCACTTAGAGTAACAAAAGAAAGAAACCGGTGTCCATGCTTTAGCATTATGATAACAATGTTCCAAAAAAACCACAAATCATTAATTTAAAATAATTTTAAGCACCAAAAGGACAATGAGCCTGTACACAAAACAAAAACCTGCCTGATTTCCAAAATGAGGCTAATTGTCCAAGAAATTACTATGACTTTTTCATCTGAAAATAAATAAATAAATACATACATAAATACTCTACACATAAAAGGTAAAATACTTAGAAAACATGAAGATTTATATAGTACATATTTTTTTTCCCTTAGAGGATTAAATTCAGAAGCCACATTAGAATATGAGGTAGCTACAGCAGAGAACAGTATTTTGTCAATAGGAAAAGGTAGTCCTTGATAAAGTTATGTGACTTTAGGTACTCTGGGCTTTATTCCAAACTGTACTTTGAACCTCCCTCATTATCAGGGGAAAGTGAAAAACCTTTGTACCTTATTGCTCAATATCAAAATCATAGATTTTTTCCTTAATTTCTTCATGGCAGAGCCTAGTTTTTCTACCTGCTACTGTGACCTTCTGTCACAATAAAGCCCTGTTTTGTATAAAAGCTGATGAAACATAAACAGAATCACAGAATCACACAGAATCACAGAATCTTAGGGGTTGGAAGGGACCTCGAAAGATCATCTAGTCCAACTCCCCTGCCAGAGCAGGGTCACCTAGAGTACATCACACAGGAACGCATCCAGGCGGGTTTTGAATGTCTCCAGTGAAGGAGACTCCACAACCTCTCTGGGCAGCCTGTTCCAGTGCTCCGTCACTCTCACAGTGAAAAAGTTTTTCCTGATATTCACATGGAACCTCCTATGCTCCAGTTTGCATCCATTGCCCCTTGTCCTATCATTGGTCATTACTGACAAAAGCTTGGCTCCATCATCCTGACACTCACCCTTTACATATTTGTAAACATGGATGAGGTCACCCCTCAGTCTCCTTTTCTCCAAGCTAAAGAGACCCAGCTCCCTCAGCCTTTCCTCATCAGGGAGATGTTCCATTCCCGTACTCATCTTTGTGGCTCTGTGCTGGACTCTCTCAAGCAGTTCGCTGTCCTTCTTGAACTGTGGGGTCCAGAACTGGACAAAATACTCCAGATGTGGCCTCACCAAGGCAGAATAGAGGGGGAGGAGAACCTCTCTCGACCTACTAACCACCCCCCTTCTAATGCACCCCAGAATACAGACTGTTGCTGAAATAAGGAATTGCCAAACCTATAAACTTTGTACACTCTCCACTATTTTTTTGGCTAATAAAGATCTGTTTACTGTACTATTTAACATAAACCAGTAACATGCATAGCCTGCAGTGCAGTTCTGGGAAGGGAAGGTGGGTTGAGTAGCAGCCAGCCCTCTCTGACAGGATTCTTCCATGAGTGCTGAAAGATACAGCCTAGGTTTCTTCCAGGCTCCTTCCAAGGTAAAAAAAGGAAGTAGTTTGGGACAAGAGCTTGAAAAGGTAAGCAAGCTGTAGAATTTTAAGGGGTTCATGAAATTTTCTCCTAAGTTTAGAAACAGCCAGTGAAAAAGCACGATGGCTTGTGGTTGCCCTAGAAGTGTACATAGCCATGACATCTGCAACAGAAAGGAGACAGAGAGGACGAATGAGATGCAATTATTTTGCTAGTTCCTGTCTTTCATGACTGATCCTGCTTTGTGCTCTTGGTTCTCAACCACCATCTGGAACATGACACCAGCATATTTTGTCATTGGCTATGTTACAATCCTTTTTCCTCCTCTCTCTCCAACTCCTAATCTTTCTAGCTAAACAGTTCTCTTCAGTATCATATGCATACCAACAGCTTCTGAAGTTTTATATTAAATGATCTGGCACTGATGGAAATGTGTGTTCCTTTTTCGGCCCTGGTTGTGAGAAAATCCAGCAAAGCAAGCTGTGAGCACATCTGAGAACATGGCTTCTATCCAATAACATGTCAAGTTTGTCAAAAATGTCTGACTGAGGCCCTTTATTATCACACACTGGTGAAATGATTTGCCTGAAGGGGAAACAGAGCATTAATAAATTGAATGAATTGCACATTGTTCATGACAGACTGTAATGGTACAGTTTTCTGTGTACTGTGCATTCCAGATAACTCCCCAGGTCCTATCTGATTTATATTTATCTGTATAAAAGCAAAAAAATCAACTTGGGATTGGCAGCACAAAGCATCCTAGGATCCTTCAAAGAAAGCATTTCCCAGGCTTGATTATATCTACCTAGTCTTAAACTATGAAAACATATCATGCTTACGTTGTCAATGGCTCATCATCCTGATGACATGGCAAAACTGGCAATTCAGGCTCTAAATATTCATGTCATAATACCAAGATTAACATCCACTTACAAATGTGTAGTGAACTAAATTTGTACTTTTTATTGCCCTAATTGCCATGGCAAAGTATCTGAGGACATGGTTGTTGCCTTTTAAGTCCTATGCAATTTTTTAACTCCTTGAGAATAAAACAGTAAATTTCAATGTTCTTTCTAAATAATTTTTACATCCTTATGAAAGAAAGCTTAACGGTGTTTCTAGAATTTTGTTGGCCCGAATGACAAAGGGAAGGGCAAAAATGCTCTATTGTATGATGGAAAAGAGTGCTACGGAAATCAAAGAATTAACATTGTGCAGAAATGTAAGGAAACCTTGGTACAAAATTGATTTCCTCAATAAATCTGCTTCAAGTTGAATTTGCACTGAGGAAATTCAAATATATACTAAATTATTTCATGTATGCTTATTTAAAGGCACAGAAATGTCAGAATTTTAGCAGAAAAACCAACTCCAGTCACAGTGTTACAGATTATCATTATTCAGTGAACGCCTTATTGGCTCTGATAGCTGAGCATTTGAAAATATAGACAGAAAGAGTGAAAGTATTTTATTTCCTAAACCATAGACTGGTAGGAATAAAAGGGTTTTACCTTACCATGCAGTAAGGCAAAAAAACCACAACTGAAACCCAACAAAAGAACAAAAAAACCCAATGCAAATCCACAGCCACCAAACCTTTACCCAGAAGGAAGTCTCCACAAATACTTTATCAAATTCCCTGTCCTTTGTAAGGTTTACCTCCAGAAATCCATTCAGATTTTAATTGGTTTACAGGACTGGGACCATTGCTAGTGCATACTTCATTAGGATCAGTGGTTTATTCTATTTATTCAAATTATTCTCTCCATATTCACTGACTCCCTCATCTGTGTATCCCATTTCACCAAGAAGCTGTAATCCCTGGAGAAATTCTATTCTTGCCCAGAAAAACCTCCAAAAAACCAAAAATTGCCCTTCAGCAAATCCAGAGGTATGTTCTGAATTTAAATTCATTTCAGAAGAAAAAGTATCATGATAGCATTTTCATAATATTTTTGGTGGTATCTTTCTCTTTTACTTATGTTTCTGTACAAAGAGTCATCGATAAATCACAGCTTTCCTGTTACAACCTGCAACTAACCCTTCAGCTTTCTTCAGTTGTCAAAGTAATTTAAGCTACAGTGTGACAAGTGAAATGACAAGACTGAAATCCCTAGGCTTACATTTATTTTTAAAAAAATATTATCTAAAAGTGTTTCTCAACTCTTTCATGGTCATGCTGTTCTGAAGAAGCAATCTGTTCTATGTGAAGTTTAAAACAAGTTGGTAGGTTCCCATACAGCACTATGACTCATTTTGGAAATCTTTGTGCTGATATCAGCATGTTGAATACCAGAAAGTGACCCAGCAATGACTCTGGGTAGCTTCATGGACTGAAGCAAATATTTACATTACTTCAGGCAATGCAGAGGTGGGGTGGCACAATGAAAGCCGTATTTGTCCTAAGGATAATGTCACTGTTTCAAACACAGCCTCTCTGTGCAAAAAGCGAGGAGCATTTTAATTACCCTTCTACTCTCCCATCATCAAAATATTTTTAGGATTACTTGACTGTGCAAACTGTGTGATAGCCAGTTGTCAAGAAACAGGGGGCATTGCATTACTGAGGGAAAGAGATGGTCTTCTGAGCAATCAGAATTCTCAGAGATGCACAAAAGGTGAATAGGTTCTCCCTAATTTGATCATTTGTAATATCAATTGGGCACTTAATAATTTTGCCTAAAAAATAATGGTTTGCAAAATACATAAATATTGGGAGAATCCTGTTATGTTGACAGGAAAAATCTGCCTTTTAAAAAAAATGGTATCAACTCTGAGTAAGATATGGCTCTCAAAAAATAATAGGGGAAAAATAAATATCAAATACTCCTGTTAAATAGTTTTTATATTAATATACTACTTTAAGACAACTGTAGCACATTGTCTTCAAACATTTGAGCAGTCTCCTGGAAATCAGTGTGTCTTAGGGCTAGAATAAGCAATCTAGAAAGCCAGACTACCAAATGTTAGGCTCATAATTATTTTTAGCTTGGTTTAACGAACATTTTTAGTTAGAGTTCAGAAAATTAGTTGCAATGGAAAATGTAGAGGAGGCATTCAGATTTACTTTCTACTTGTAAACCATTCAGGATGCCTCCTGTGAGCTTGGTCATAGGGTCAGATCTGTTCTTAACATACTGAGATTCACTATCATTTGGATGCACACAGAACTGGTTGCACCAGTAACTACTCTATTATTGTCTCCCTTCCTTTCCTAGATAAATGTGTTTGGGTGCTTTTAGTTTTATTTTTTATTCTAAAAAGGCTGCACAATCACTTTATTACAAGTACTATTTTATGCTTTATTGCTTAATTTTGATTCGCCTGGTAAGTCATACGCTATTGTTTAGACACTCATTCGATAAGATGATGGGAACATTTATGACAATAAAACTTGAATAAAGAATTAACCAAGACATTTTCTGCAAATACTCTCACATATGTCATTTGTTACTCTCTTTTGTAGTGATGGTTCTTGGAATTTGACTTGAAGTGCAAATAAAAAAGAACTTGAGAGTCAAAAATGAGATTTTTATTCTTTAAAATGAAATTAGTAGTGATAACCATATTGCCCAACAATATTCAGTTTGCAACTAAAATTTCTAAAATTTTAAAATCTATATTTTAACTCAGTATTTTCGTGTATTCTTTTAAATAAGGAAATACAACTGTTTGCTCTTACAACAACTTCAAACAGTTGTGACAAAACCTCACATAATACCACCTGAAAAAAAAGTAAACTGCCTTTTATTTTCAAGTGGCATAACAAACATGGAAGAGAAAGACTGTCTCCAACAACATTGAAGAACACAGTCTACTACAAAACCTATCACAAAAGATTTTAAATTTTATGTGTGCTTTGTACTTGGAGTTCATAATTCACAGATCAAAAACTACACTGTTTTAACAATAACCTTTTCCTTCACAAAATCAAAGCAGTATCCTTTCTAAACTAAAAGTATTTCAGTTGTCTCACAGGTCTCTAGATGATGATCAATACAGTGACCATATGAAAGGCCTTAATGTATTATAATGTTATAGCTGTCAGCTTTAAAATGTTGGACCAAGAAATGCTTACAAGTTTCCACGGAAGATGTGTGTGTTCTATGGTCCACAGGTAAAAAATTGCTGAGGAATATCAGCATAGTTTCTGCAGCCACTTTGGGAAATAAATAAAAAAAAGGATTAATTGTGTTACCAATATTTATTCTTAGACATTTGTATCATGTGTCCCCCTAACAGTAAGTGAAAGACCTATCTTTTCAAGCTAGTTCCTTTCAGGAATGAGCCAACAAAACCAAGCAACACTATTGGGAATGTCAGTCCTCAAGACCAGACCATATGTTTACTGGAAGAGCATGGTTTTAAAAAGACTTCTTGAACATTGATTTTCTTATTAGTGGTATGCCATAGCATAGAAAATTTCATGGGGGAAAAAAAAGTTGCTTTATTTTCATTCTAGATATACTTACAAGGGAAATTCAATCTCTGACCAATGGAAAAGACAAGTGCAGCCAGCACGAATCCTTTTTTAATTTATGTAAGGGAAAAGCTTCTGTTTGTTTCAGGGCACGATGCTCTTATGCTGTTTCCATAATAAATTCAAAACAGTAAAGCCATTCTGAGAAAGACAAACTTGTTGTAACAGAGCACATTTAAAGTGAAACTGTGTCTCCTTTGCCCTAAGGTGATGGATGCTTTCTTCTGATCTCATGTTTACTGGGTATTTTCTAATTCTTTATATCAAAGATGCATCTTTCAGACTTGGTTCAGAAGAAGTGTTGATAACGTGAAAAATACTAGCAGAGGCCTTTTGGAGAGCTTAGTACCTGCTTAAGATTACTAAACAAAAATCCCACAGTTTTTCAATGGATTATATAGCGTTATGTGAGATGCAGCTACATGGTGTAACCAGACATTACTTCAGACTGAAATTCACCCACCTTGACTAACCAGTTTTTTTCTTCAAAGAGAAATGTGGAGAAAGATTTTTGAAACTTCAAACTTTCAAACATTTTGACAGTACCTACAAAAAGGCTGAGTGCAAGGTCCTGCACATGGGTCAGGGCAATCCCAAGCACAAGTACAGGCTGGGCACAGAATGGATTGAGTGCAGCCCTGAGGAGAAGGACTTGGGGCTGGTCGCTGATGAGATGCTCAACATTAACTGGTAATGTGTGCTTGCAGTCCAGAAAGCCAACGGTATCCTGGGCTGTATCAAAAGAAGCATGACCAGGAGGTCAAAGGAGGTGATTCTCCCCCTCTACTCCACTCTCCTAAGACCCCACCTGGAGTACTGTGTCCAGCTCTGGAGTCTCCAACATAAGAAGGACTTAGACCTGCTGGAGTGAGTCCAGAGGAGGGCCACGAAGATGATCAGAGGGCTTGGAGCACCTCTCCTGTGACAACAGACTGAGAGTTGTGGTTGTTCAGCCTGGAGAAGGCTCCAGGGAGACCTCATAGCAGCCTTCCCATACTGTAGGGAGCCTACAGGAGAGCTGGAGAGGAACTTTCTACAAAAGCATGAAGCGACAGGACAAGGGCAAATGGTTTCAAACTAAAAGAGGGTAGACTTAGATTGGATATTAGGAGGAAATCCTTTCCTGTAAGGGTAATGAGACACAGATTGCCCAAAGAGGTTGTGGATGCCCCTTCCTTGGTAGTGGTCAAGGCCAGGTTGGATGGGGCTTTGAGCAACCTGGTCTTGTAGAAGCTGTCCCTGTCCGTGGAAGGTGGATTGGAACTAGATGATCTTTATGGTCGATTCAAACCCAAATCAGATTCCATACCAGCATTTTAGCACTCCCTTCAAAAGTCAGAACTCATTTTAACAAGGAACACAAATTTTGCGTTTTTGTATCATCCAATTTCAATTCACAGGATAATGGCATTGCACCTTCCAAAGGTAGCGATGCTGTTCTGTCTTCAGTGTCCTAGTGTTTCCGGCCTACTGATGGACCCAAGAGCTCCTCTTGGTTCTTCATCCTCCCACAGCATTTGCAGACACAGTCCTGCAACCTTGAGATTAATACTAGACTCAGAAGCTTGTAGAGATATTTCAAATAATTTTAATTGTTCTTTTGAAAGTGCAACAAAACTTCACAGCTACACTTTCTTGGCGGAATCTTTAAAGCACCATGGTTTTTAGATGTGAAAATTTGAGTTGTTTTTTTTTCTTTTCCCTTGAATAGTCTGAGAACCAGAGCACATCCATTTACTAGCTGCTTACTATTATTAGCAAGAAACAACTATTTTAAAACAGAAAGCATACTAAATCTATCTTCTTTGACTGTCCCTTATTGTCTCTGAATTACACAACTTACATAGTAGAATGTCTCTCAAAGACAAAACAGCAGTATGGAAATAAGAATGGACTGGGTTTTTATTACATACAGTATTTATTTCACCACTTCCAATAGCATGCTTTTTTTTTCTGCCAGCCTTGATTCCCATTTAAATAAACTTTTTAGTCATAATATGATAAATCTATCACTGATATAATTATTCTTTATCCAGTATTACAGCTCTGAGTGGGTGGGTGACAGCTACAGCCTGTGTTTTTCTTGAAATAATTTCAGCATAACTCTAGGGGATATTTGAGAAGGTATGTTAAGAATATTTTTTAATTTCTTTCATAGTAGAAAAAATTTATGTGTGTCTTGGCCTACTGCCCAAAATCTCAGTTGGAGAAGAAAAGGTTGTATATATTGCACATTCATTACATTCAGAGAGAGTATATATCCTGATGTTTAACTTCCATGAAAAGCAATAAAGGTAGGAGAAACTTTCAAGAGAGTCACAGTTTTACACCAGGGAGTTAGTTCTGTTCTCTAGATTGAAATAATTTAAAGTAATAAAACCTATTCTGAATTCACAGTTGATGTTCTATATAATAGTACACTGAGAACTAATTTTTTCCAAGAATAAGGGGTGGAGTTTAGGACCCTGTTGTGAAAAGAGGTCTGGGGTGTCAGGTATCAGGTATCAGGTATCGGGTATCAGTATTCCCTCCCATTTCCTGACAAACTCTAGAAAGCCAGAAGGACAGGGGACTTCTGGCCTCTTCATCTCTGCTCTTTTGGCTTCTCTCTTCTGCTCTCTGCCTTGCTCCCGCGCTCCCTTGCCTGCCGGTCGCCACGTGGAGCCAGCCCAGAGAAGGCCCAGCTTTTGTTACCAGCTCGCCACGTGGTCTGCAGCACCCAACTGCATCGGATGCTGGGCTTTGGACTCTTTTACCCCCATCGGCTTTGCAGTGAAGGACCTTTCAGGGCTTGTATCGCTATGTCATCGGAGCTCAGGTTGTATATATTTGTATATATACATTTTCCCCTTTTTCCCCACCTGTTACTCCCTTTCCCTGTGCCATTAAGTTTGACATAGTTTTTAATTTCCAACCATTGAGTCTTTTCTTCCTTGCTCCCTTTCTATTTCCTGGAGGGGAGTGATAGAAACAAACTCTGTCTAGGTTGTGGCTTGCCCTGGCCATTTGCTAAACCAGGACAAAGGGTAAAGCATACTCCTGTTTGTAAAGCAGGAAACAAAAAGACAGCAGGGCAACACTTTTTCTTAGTAATAATATTTGGTAAAAACAAAGTAAACTTGTTAAGGACAAGGGTGTGCACACAAAAGCAAAACAGGACATGCATTCTAGCATGTTGCCTCCTGTAGTGTGTTTCAGCAGTGCCCTCTAAATCCCTCAAAATTTCAAGGTAAAAATTGTCAAGACTTTAAATTATATTTTAAAAATAACTCTCATGAGGAATTTTAGCTCAGTATTCAGACTATTAGAATTGGGTATTTTTAATGTGGTATTACTCTTTCATTTTTTCTTACAGATAAAGACTGCGCATATAAAACAGCAGATTCAATGAAAATTAAATGTATGAAGCACAAAATATACTCTTATGCAGAGCTTCCAGTATTAGAATACATCACTGCAAGACACCAATGGAGCCCAGAGTTTAAAATCATAATTAAGTAAGAAGGAAGGGGTCAATCAAGAAGAAAGAAACTCCACACAGAAAAGCTGAGGATACTTATATTCCAAGTGAAGACAGCTTAACAGAATCAAGTATCATTGCTTACAAAAGAAAAATTATTTCATAGAGGTATTTTCAAGATTCAGATTTAAGGCTCAATAAGAACAGAGTCTTTGGAAAGGCCAAACCTGGTAGTCAAGAAAATTTACCACAGCATACATTTATCAGAAAATATTTTATTGCCAACAAATACAAAATTGTTGTTCTCATTCCCTCATGTCTCATTTTAAAGATAAAGCTTTTCCTTCACCACTTTTAAAGACGTGTAAATACAGCATTGTAAAAAATTAAACAACAACAAAAAAAGAAAAATTGCAACAATAAATTAATAAAAAGAAAATATGGGGAGGAGGAAAGCCCAACTGACCAAGAAGAAAATGTTTTAGAAGCAACAGAAAAGTTACTAAGTGGAATGAAAGCATCATATTATGTTTTCCTTCCAATAGAAGTTTGGGGGGTTTAGACATGAAATAAAATAGCAGCAAAGAAAAAGGATAAGTACAAGTGCATTTGTGTCCCATTGGAAATTGTTTTTATTAACCAAAACAGTAGTACTCATCAGAATCAATTTTGGGATGCTTATGCAGAGGCTGGGAGTCCTCCATAATAGAGGAATCACTGAATTGATCCATATCTGAAGGGGTTTGGTGACCAGGGACATCATCCACTAAGGTATCCAAATAACTCCCCACTGATATTCCATCCAATCCATCGCTACAGTCGTGTAAACTGTTACAGCTGCCGTGGAGAGATGTCTCCTGACTTTCCAGCAAGCTGCACAGGCTGCCACTCAAACTGCTACCTCTGCTGGCAATGGCCTTCTCTTCAATCATCCACTTGATTGATTCAATACTTTCATTGATGATGAGCAGCTGGCGCATAAGTTTCACATCAGTGGCTCGGAGATTAACCTACAAGGCAAAAGTGATTAAAAAAATTACTCATTTTTTTCACAATCAAATTCCAAATAGCAGGCTGGAGGCAATGAATGAAAATACAGAAAAAAATCCACCTCTCACATCTAGCACAAATCTATTTAAATAATTAGTGAAAAACCCCACAGAAATAAAGTTATTGCTATACTGATACCTTCCATGAAGTTCAGGTGGGAACCTGATAAGGCTGCATTAGCAGCCCGTTAATGAGAATGCTAGTCCATCACAAGACTTGTACACACACTAGTACAATGCTGTTTAGATGAGAAACACTGCTGCTATGACAACTCTTGAGGATAGCTTTTCATTATGCAAACACAAACTCATTTCCACTTACAATTACTCTAAGCTACTTAGCAGATCCAGGCAGCTAAGCATTCACCCCAAATTCTCCTTATTATGCATAGCTGGGTAACCTAAAATTTTCAGATGTGCATCATTTGGAAAAAGGCTTGTGGTCTTTTAAATTTTATTCACACTACACCTGAGTTTATGTTTCAAGCTGCTGTAAACATGCCTGAGAGTTAAAATATTGAACTTACTGAAACCATAAATTTCTAATTGTTGAAAACCATATTAGATGAAGGTGATGATTTTACAGTCAACCGCTTATTATAGATTAAAATAAAGAGCAACAATTTACAAAAAATAACTAAGTAAGAAATACACATTAAGCACAAAGACCAACTTTCCAGCTTAGTTGTGATGGTTGATGCACACACAGGGAAGTGTTAATGGTAAAGCACAGTGGAATATTACAGTGCTACATTTCACAGATTTATTTAAGTTAACTGACTTCATGTTTTCCTTAACAAACTTTATAAGCCACTGTTTTACTCAAATTTCCACAAGGAGATGCACATAAAAGTGAGGCCTAAGGGTTTTATTTGTTGCTTCTTTATTTTCATCTGAAACATCACAAGCGTTTGCAAAAACAATCTGTATAAAAATACTGAAAAGGCAGTCTGACAAACTGAGGTGATTCTGGGTTTGACCATAATGTCAAATGTGGAGAGCCAGGAGCTACTTCCATTTAATGCTAGTTTGTGACATAATCAACTCTGCAGCCCTTTCCAACAGCACCTCAGCCACTACTAAATCACAGAATCATAGAACAGTTTGGGTTGGAAAGGACCTTAAAGATCACCCAGTTTCAACCCCCTTGCCATGGACAGGGACACCTCCCACTAGACCAGGTTGCTTAAAGTCCCATTCAATCTGGCCTTGAACACTGCCAGGGAGGGGGCAGCAACAACTCCTCTGGACAACCCGTTCCAGTGTCTCACCACACTCACAGTAAAAAATTTCTTCCTAATATCCAGTCTAAATCTACATTCTTTTAGTTTAAACCCATTTCCCCTTGTCCCATCACTACATGCCCTTGTTAAAAAGTCCCCCTCTATCTTTCCTGTAGGCTCCCTTCAGGTACTGGAAGGCTGCTATGAGATCTCCCTGAAGCCTTCAGGTTGAACAACTCCAACTCTCTCAGATTGTCTTCATACGAGAGGTGCTCCAGCTCCCTGATCATCTTTGTGGCCCTCCTCTGGACTCACTCCAACAGCTCTATGCCCTTCTTATATTGGGGATTCCAAAATTGGACACAATACTCCAGACGGGGAGCAGAGTAGTGGGGGAGAATCACCTCCCTTGACCTTCTGGTCATGCTTTTGATACAGCCCAGGATACCGTTGGCTTTTTGGGCTACAAGTGCACACTGCTGGCTCATGTAGAGCTTCTCATCAACCAACAGACACACTTCCAGTCTCATCACTTCCACAGTAAGACCTTCGCCTACATGAACTTTTTCCATAGTGCCAACATGGGGCATGCATGCGTAAAAACACTGGAAAAAAGACGTCAGTCATTTCAGAGTAATTCACAGGGATACCACACCTAGCATGTAATTTGTGTCATAATTTGTCACATGTTCTTACATTCTTTCATCGTACTAATCAAGCATACTACATACAGATATGTCAGTGTACTTCTCTATAAAAATGTCTGCAATAACATCCTATATATACACATATATACACATATATATACATATATATACACATTCCCAGTCTCCTTCTCCAGTGTCCAAAATGACTTCTGAATTACCCTCAGTCCTGTATCACAGAATTTAGCATACCTAACTGGATACTGTGCAAAATAGCTTTACCATTCACAGTTTTAAAAATACTGCCCATCTATCATTGTTTCAGATGTGAGATTCTGAAAACAGATTGACCATTTCGTAGTCCTTCTGCTCAAGCCAGTTCCTTACTCCTGCCCATAAATCACTATAAACCATTTGCTCAGCAACTAGACTGTCATGAAAGCAGTAAATTACCCAGCTTCTTAAATGCAACTACAGACTTCAGCAACTTGCTGAATATACACAAGCTGGGAGACAGCAAATTTCCCAAAATGCTGATTAAGGAAATGTTTAACAGAGCTAGTACCAATATGCCTCTAGTGAAACAGTCCCTATAAGATAAAGTAGACATCTCACATATTTCAGATTCAGCTCACAGGAAATATTTTTTTTTTCCTCTAAATACACCCACAGCTTCAGCATTTCTGTGGAACAGCCTTATTGGAAATAATTCTTTGCATTCCTGCGTACTTCAGTCCTCCTCCTCTGAGTTACCATGTCATCCCAAGTCTCCCACATCAAGAGTGTGCTTTTCCTAAAGCAACATTAAAAGGTAGTCCACCAACTGTCATCTGCTTGATAACATAAAAACGTCACTATGACATTTCTTACCTCCTATCTGGTTTAGCCCAGACACAATCACATTTCATACTCACTTACATAGCTGCAACCCACATAGCTGTTGGAGTAAACAAATCAGTTCCAAGTAGGTTCAACTAAAATGACTAAAGACAATAAAATTTCATCATGTTTGACAGCTCCATTCCTTAAGCCCAGTATCAGGTGCATTTCAGAAATAGGCTAAACAAAGTGTATCATAGCTAATATGGCTATTTCAGAATAGTTTCTACAGCTGCTCTTTGAGTTAGAGGTAGAGCACAGCATCACCATAGGGAACGTGTGTGTGAATATGTATCAGTCTTCAGCACAAACTTGTGGTGTACAGAGTAAATGAATTCTGACAAGAGTGTAAAAAAGAAATTCTAGTTACAGACTAGCTTTTTTATCTTTTTGTTTAGTTTGTATAATCACAATAGTGCAGATCCCCTACAATGATCACAAAAGTTTAACATTAAACAGTTAGTCATGCCAAGATAAAATAATGAAACTAAAGTGACAGTAAGTGTCTTTCAAGTAGTGCAGTTTAGTAGTATGCTATGTGGACAGAAGAGATTAGCATTCGGACACAACAGGATCTTCAGTCTGGAAAGGATAACTGGCCTAAACACCTGTCTGTGCCTCCCTCCCTCCCATACTGGTTGTTCTAACAAGATATTTATTCCTAACACAACTAGCCTTGCTTATGGTCTTTCATAATAACATGTGCAATGTCGCCATAATTTATGTTTATACAGATACAAACATATGAACTTCTATTTGCAAGTACACACAAATACATACAAATATTCATGTTATTTTTATACATACAGTGTTTTTAAAAAAGGACTTGACTAAGTTACTGGTTTTAGAATAAAACTCTTAACGACCAGAGGTATTTCCAAAGACAATTATTGCTTCCTGGCAGTCACCCAAAAGAGTGCATTAACTAACCCTAACTTGGTCAGTTTGATTTTGGATCAAACTGCAGTCAGACTACAGGAAGAATGGACTTGTGCTTTTCAGCTGCATGTTCTGCAGACATGGAGCTTCCAGTCAGCTCCAAACACAGTGGGTTCCCTTCCCCTGCAAAAATGACCATGCTAAAAATTCTGTTCAATATATCCTTTTAATCTGTCAAAGCTGTCTGCAGCTCTAGCTCCTTTCTGCAGATTACTTTTTTTTAGATTCCTGGGGTCACATGCTGCTGCTGTTTCTTTTAACCATAGGAAGTCTGCAGGGACATTAACGGTAACCATAAAATATGGTCTAAGGGAAAGAACTCCTAAGTTTATTTAAATTATATTAGTTTCATTTTTTGTTAACACTTTATGTTGTATGCTGTAAAGAGCTCAGCAGTAAAAGGAAAGAAAATGAATGAGCCTGAATAACAAAGTATTTCCTTCAAGACAAATCTTTTATCTAGAGCACAGTGAAATAAAACACTACAAGACACAAAATCTTAAACTTACAAGTTAACGCATTCAGAGAGCTATTTAAGTCACTCAGCTCAGGAGGTCTGCTCTGCACAGGACCTCGAGCAGGACTCAAGCACTGATCTAGGGTTGGCTACTATGGGATCCATGTTTCTAAAGCAGTTCCATTTTGGACAGATATTCCACAATAAATGGAAGTTGGTTGGAAACTAAATGGAAGCTGGTTGGAAACTAAATGGAAGTTGGTTGGAAACGGCAGCAAAACATGGCATCATACTGAAAGCCACTCAGGGCTCTGGCATGTTGGCAGTCTTACAGAAGAGAATTACCATGTGAAGAGGTTAGATCAAAGCAGCACTGGAGCCAGTTCCATCTGTTGTTAAAACACTGGCATACCCATCTCTGTCATCTACTTTACAAAGATAATTTCAGGCTGTGGAATCTTTCCATGCCAAAGAGGTGTGCCTGATCAACATGGTTTAAAAGTATTAATGTTACTGCTGTTTTCCTTTTTCTAGGGTGTGTCAGAGACAGCTTTTCCATTTTCCCATTCAATTTCTTCTATTTCCTGTGCCATTCAGGATAAACAGCTTTATGGATACTCAGCTATGCCTACCTCACCTTTCCTTTTTTAAAGGCAGATTACCGCAGTTTTCCATGGAATAATAAATTCTACTAATTCATTTGAGATGTAACAAAAAAAAGAATTTTTAAAAAATCTAACAATCAGTGTCTAAATAATAATTTGTTTTGAATTCTGAGAGTCTCTTTCTTCACAAAAGCTAACCTTATTCTACCTTCTCCTGGTGTTACTTCTGCTTTTACAAATGCTAAGTAACAACTTTTAAAGCAACTAAGAAAATTATTTCCCGAGGACAAAGGAGCAAGTGTGAAAAATACAATAAACGTTGGTTGGCAATGTGGAATTATTTGCATCTTAGGAGGATAGAAATTTAGCAAGCAGATATAAAACTCATCAATAAAACCACATCAATCAATTCTGTGAGAGAATATACATAACAAGCTAAAAAGACTACTCAAAGTCCAAAATTCAGAGTATGTGAATGCAAGCATTATTTAATTGGAGTAACTGAGCTAACATGTTTACAATAGGGATGAGTGTGGTCACACACATGAGTTTTGTTTATTAAGAGACCACCATAGAGCATGCCACTTGAATGTTAGCAAGCTCAGAATGATATTACAATATTTTCTCAATGCCAGTGAGTAAAAGAAATGCTCTTTTTTTCCATTTAACGTGTCTAAAATAAAACCATAGGTGACAGATAAGGGACAAACATCAGGATGATTAATAGACTGTGCATGAGCTCTGTCCTACTTTTATTAGTACATATGCACGTGCATGACTTTAAACCTCTTGATTACTTCAAAATTGTCCCACTGAATCAGGATGTTTGCATGGGTTTCTTGATATAATTAAGCCACTTTGGGCAATGGTATTTCAGGATCAAGATGAAAAAGCAGAATGTCTAGACTGATTTCCGAATTTGAGTGATATCTTCAGAACCACCTGTCAGAACTTTTGTGTCACGGAGCATAAGAACACAGGTTTATTATCCCTAGCTGGAATGGATCACCTACACACAGGTGGAAATGCTCCACATCCACTCCATTGGAAAGCTTGGATCAATTCAGGCACTACAATAATTTAAGCTAACCCAATCAACCTGACACTGTATGTGAGCTCTCTCATTTCTTCCATCTCTTCATATGTATAAAACAATGGAGGCAGTGACCAGACTCTGGCAGAGATGAAACTCAGTGAGTCAAGGTAGGTGTTCCAGTGTTCATTATTATGTCATGTGTGTTTGACTATGACTTACTGAATTAAAACTCAGCCTTTTTACGCATCTGGTTGCTTTCAGCATGGACTTGTGTTATACTGTGTTGCTGGAACATTTTCCCATTTATTTCCTCATGTGTTTTTAGACTTGTGGTGATCTTCAGACAACAAGGGAGCACATACAAAAGCTACATGTATAAAAGCTAAATTTATGTGACCCATTTTAATTTGTAGTTGCAGTTTGCTGATCTAGTTTATTTCTGCAAATTGAGCAAGTTACTGACCCTTCTCAGCTGCACTTACGTAATGAGTGACAATAAAAACAGTGTGGCAGGCTACACAAGCAGTCTTGATCTCTTGTTTTGTGCCTTCTTTTGCAAAAGATATTATTTATACTTGTTTCTCTTGAAGACTCCAAAATTGTTCAAAACTTTCATAGATTTTAAGGCAGTATTCATTAGTCACGGAAGTCCTAGCTGTTCAGAAAGCCATTAAGCCTTCGGTGTCTGTCTGTATCCTTGACCTTGCTAGTTTAAAAAGAAGCTCTAGCCTACTCATGATCTTGTTTCAACTTGCTGCAGTTTCAGTGCAATCCTGCACCAAATGCTTATGATAAATATTTCTACAGGTCCTTCTGTAAAATCTGGCAGCAACATAACATAGCTTTCTGAACAGTGTTTTTTAACTAGGAAGGAGAAAGAGAGACAGTGTGATTCAACATCAATCAGAAGAGGATTCTTCTTCCATAAGCAGAGTTTACCAAACACCCATTAGCTACAGCAAGGAAGTGAGCAGGTCAGATCTGAGCCACCACCAGAATAATCAGGAGGCAGAGAAAATTCATGAGGGAGCAAGTTAGCTCAGTAAGCAATGAGTGTAAATAACTTAATAAACAGGTTTCAAGGACACTTCTTGCAAATATATGAAGAAAATATTCTGCCAGTATGGTTATCATGTGGTATAGGAAATTACAATAATGGTGATTTACATTTCTATTTTAATATGTTAATTTTATACACACCAGTGGATTCCCTTCAGACTCGACAAGAAAATACATACCACCAACTTGTGCAATTGTTTAATTATATTATCTCTGTATAAAAAAGTGGTTTTCAAGGCCTTTGTCCACCTCCTTGAAATGTGCATGACCCTTTTCTGTGGAGTATCTGTGGACAGCTTGCCCTGTGCATTAATACATAGTAAAATCTCAATGATTTGAATAAATCATTCACTGAGTAGGGTACAATTAGTATTTTTTTTAACCATTATACTATTTGAGCTATCTTTTATGCTTAAGTGTAAACACAAAATTCTCATAGGGGAAATCTTTTTTTGTTTGTTTGTTCATCTTAGTTTTTTGGCCATCTTTTTATTTTACTATGAAAATGAAGAAACAATTTAAATGCCTACTAAGTGGACATGATGATGATGATGATCAGAGAGGAATATACTATGCAGAGAGCAAGTAGCAGGAAAAATAAAGGCTAGTTAGTCAAGTCCCTATTTCATCACCTCCCACCCAAACAAAATAAAATACCAAAATCAGCTCTTTCAGTAGGAAAGCATCACAGAAATCAGAGAAAGAAACAACCAGCCTCAGAAGGAGGAATAAATATAAAAAGAAGGTCCTGATTATTTTAAAGCTTAGTTGAATGAACAGCAAAGGGAGAACTGAGGAAATGTAAGGGTTTGAAAACAACAAAAAACTTCTAATATGATGAGAAGTTCTTACTGACTGTTTCCAATACTGCTGCCATGAAAGGAGTGTATGACTATAGAAATGTATCTACTATTACAGAGGTGAAAATGTCCAGAAAAATCCACACTATGGACCCATATGTATTGACAGACAAGGTAACACCACTGCAAGCATACAGATTGATATGCAGAGGCAAAAATTGGCTGTAGGTGTCAAAGTGTTACAGCAGATGAACCATTACAGCACCATTATAAAGTGTTCTGGACATCAGCCTCAACACAGGACTGTATGTGTCTTCCCCACCAACATGAGACAGCACTGGGGCCCAATAGCGTATCTAGATTTTCTTTTCATGGGATTTTACTCTCTGCCTTATTTATGCTAGTCTTGACCAAAAAATGCTCTTAAAAATACACTGCAAAAACTGGATAAAGTGTCTGTTAATTTCTGAATTAGGTTTGGTTAATGAGCACTCCAGACCTGCTCATCCCTTTAAATTAGTTTTAATGTTGGCACTTGTGTAAGTATGCTCAAAAAGCATATAACTAAAACAAAAGTGAAGGAAGATCATGGGTTTTGCTTACAGGTATATCCAAAGTTTGAAAATGCTGCTTTTACTGAAACAACAGTGATCCACACCTCATTATTATTTTTAAAAGGAAAAAAAACATCAACCAGAAATCCCAATTTGTTTCATTAAGTCAGAACTGAGACACAACATTACTACTGAAGACAAATCTGAACTTTCTTGAAATTCAAGTCTGCTTTTGCAATACCACTGGATGGACACATAAGATTAAAAAAAAAATTTCAAATCTTTGTCTGAATCCCTCTAGAACTCAAACTGGGATTCTGTTTGCAATAATTCTGTGGCCCTGAAAATTGGGTAGGTTCTGTTAAAAGCATATTTTTAATCTAACAACCAAATCTTCACTAACAGTAAACTCCTATCCTATTTACTGAAGGTTTATCTTAATAAGAATTAAAAAGGAAGGTCTACACTGCCTTGTAATTATAAGTGGTCACATGTCCTCTCTGAACTGCTTTAATAGATTTAGAAAGTAATATGCTGACCACCTTTTTTTTCCCCTATTAAAAAGTTATGAACATTATGCTAAATCTTTTCAAACTTACTGAATAAAAATGAGCTAACATCTTAATCAAATATGGTTTGGGGATTTTTTCTTTAAATTTAATCTGTGCACTATTTGAAGTTGCGTGTCTTTCAGATTCAGTCTTATTTTTTCTTTTAGATGAAAAGCTTCATCCAAATCTCCCCACTGGTGTAATCACCATCCTGCTAAAATACTGTATATACAAAGGCTTTGTGCCCATCTGAATGTACTAGCAAATTTGAGATCTTTCAGACAAAATGGAGCAAAGTTGCCTATTAAGTCTTTTAACCAGTAACACCCTTCCAAACTTCCAGGTATCTATAACTAGTTAATTACTTTAGTTCTTTCTCACCCAGTAAGAAGATATCAAACAGCTAGCAGCCAACCTGCATCTGAGATCTCCAGGTTAAGAAGCCAGAAGGAAACAAGAGGCTAGAATAATTTTTAGCAAGCTCAAAGGCTGAATTGGGCCAACACAACTAGCCAAGCAGGCTGATGCAGGCTGTACTAGCTGCAGCTTTTGAGACCTTTTGGCCCAAAAAGCCAAAAGCCCCTTTGGTTCCTATAGAGCACACTGCAGTCGTCTGTTCTGGATATCACAAAGCACGATTATCCAGGTAATAAAATGAAAGAATATATTGAAAATTAAATAAACAGAAATCCTACACTTCTAGCCAAGGACACCTCATGAGAAGGCAGCAGCAGCACTGACTAGTCATGAACTTCGGGGCAAAGCCAGGCACCCTAGGTATCAGTCCTTCCATATTATTTGATCACTCCTCTGATCAAAAAACATCACCCACACTATGCAGCGCAGACCTCAGCTTCTCCTACACCTCTCCAGCTCATGTCATATTGTTCTTTTTACACCTAAACCTGCTCTTACAAAAGATTTATATGCAGCATACTACTGAGGCAGTGTGGCTTGATCCTAGTTCAGCAAAGAATATTAATCATAACTATCAATGCAATTACCAGAGGTATGAGTAGAACAGGAAGGAATCAAGGTCATTGGTTACACTTCCTATTTCTCCTTCTACTGAGGAAATACTTGTTACTAAGACAGTTGGGGAGAAGAGATAAGGTGCAAGATTTGTAACAGATGGCTGTACCAGACAAATATAGCCTTTGCTAACAATCAAGAGTGACCTGGGAAGTGAGAGAACTAGACAAGGAAGTCCAGGACAGGACAGAGTTGGACTAGAGAAGTATGGTTGTGTTTGAAAAGGGCTGGTTAGGGCTCTTCTAAAGTAATTTTGTCATTAAACTTCAACAAAGTAAAAATTAATAAAAATTAAGGAGAGAAATTACAAAAGCTTAAGCAACATTGGTTTTGGGGTGGCATTTCCTTTTTCCTCTGAAATGGGAGGACGGCTGCTCTGCACTGGTGAATGCATAACCAGCTATATGAATTGATGGTCACCATGACCCACCTCATTTGCCTGTAGGAAAACACCATCTGTGCCTCTCATCCCTTGCTCCAGTCAGAGAAACTAGTGCTAGGCAGTAATGAAGGTGTATGTAAATTCCATGGGTATTTGAAGTTGAAGAAAATTACTGTTGCTTTGGCATGCTAGTAGTACTGCTCTTCTCCTCTACTTCTGCAGGATTTACAGCTTTCTACTACAAGCGCCATAACACTAGGAAACCGCCACAGGTCACCACACGAGACTAAAATATTTCACTGTATGGCACAATTCTTCCATAATGTATGGATAGCTCATTAACGGTTACAGTGGTTGAAGTGGCCCCATGAAGGCAAAATGCACTTGCAGTCACAGATCCAGGAAAGTCCTCTAAAATTTACTACTCTGGCTTCATGTTCACTCCTGTCATAACTGTACAGTTTGAGAAGACTAGAACAATAGTCTAATATTGGAGTTTACAATGACTCCTTGAATGACTTCTTAAAGTTGCCATGGTTTTGCACAGACACATCCAAGCTCTGTTAGTCAGAAAACCTGCCAGACCATGGAAAGGATTCTTTAGTATCAAACTACTGTTGTATCATCATGTACCTTGTTCTAAACACACTTCATTTGGCTTTGCCCAACAGAGAAAATGGTCCGTATTAGCAGCCCAACTTAAGAGAACAAATTCAGGCTTGTGATGTGGCTGGAACAGGCCTTCTCCAGGCAGCCTTCCAAGATCACCTGTTAGTCTTATCTCAGGAAGGATATTAGGTATTCTCTTCAGTAGTTTTCTGAAAAGGTGGCAAACTAATACAGATCCTGTTTCTGCTTACACAAAAGTGCTTCAGTTTCCTCTTTGCTGTCAGGACTGTTTTTCTAGTCATTTATAATTCTTGTAAGGGTAAAGGTCAGAATCTGACACTTCGTAAATTAAAAAATCTTTTCAGCAAACAGCCAGTATTAAGAGAGCTGTGTCCAATGTTTGTTATGTCTCACAAGCATGTATTTGAGTTACAAAAAGCAGTGCAACTGTTTCAAATAGAACCTTTCTTTAAACCAGTGGAAATTCTGTGGGAAGACAGAAAAAAGGAACACAGGAAAATGCAAGGCAACAGAGCTGTTCTATCTTTGTTTCTACCTTGGGGTAAAAATGTGGGAGCTTGGACAAGCGCTTCCTTCTGCACCTAGAGAGAGGCGAGTTTAATGGCCAATGCAGCAATGTAGCAAGAGTACGCTCCTTCTGGAAGCGTTATAGTCTTGAATGCAGCTGGTATCTAACAACAGCAAGCAAATATTACAAATTAAACTGGTACAGTGTTTATAAAATCTGAAACTCCCAGTAGTTAAATAGCAATTTAGCATTGCTTTACAGGCACTAAATGCTTCCACTTCACCTTGCACTGCACCCAGCAGGGCCATACAGTAACACGAGGAGTTTATTTTACAGCACTGCGAAAGAAACATTCAGGTAACTTCTAGCAGCTTAGCTAATTTGTGCTTTCTGTTAATTAACAAACGTGCCACACCATGCCCTTGACAAAATGTAAGTATTAAGAAGTGCCAGGTTGGTGGGGAGAGAAGAGAAGGATTAGATTGCTGAGACCAGGGTTGCATGGCTGTGCTAGGATTGCTCTTCTCCACGTTTATGGGAGCTCTGAGAGAGGCTGCACATCTGATAACACAAAGTCGCTAGCTTTAACACCTGACATATACATACTGTCAAGTGTTCTCTCCTCATCTCCTCTTATGGAAGGAGGGAAACATCCTTCAGAGCAACTTCAAGGGGGAAATCCCCGGATACATTTTATTCCACACACTCATCCACAGGTAGGCAGCCAGAGGGACTGACCACTGGAGCAAAGTACAGGATATTTCTGAAATAGCTAACCATTCGAATATCCTTCTAGATTTGAAAAAACTTGAGCTGTGTTGTTTATACCTTTCAAAACTGTAATACAAGGTGGCTTATAGACCCTCTGAATGTATTTTTGGTCACTTATTTTGGTCACCCTCCAGACTAGGGTTCCTTCCATTTGGTTATCATGATCACTTCTCCAGCACAGTCAAGCGTCTCTTGAAGCTTGTAAACTGCTCAGGTACATGGCTGAAAGAACTCGTTGATGAGAACATCTCAGTTGTACCTACTGGGCCCACTGGTCACAAGACACAACACAGATATCACTAGAAACAAAGACATGGAAAGACATCCATTGACACCTAAGCTGTAAACAACTGATAACCAAAAGAAAGCATGTTAAAAGCGGTGAAAAAGAAGGACAATCACTTCAGTAAGTATAGTTAAAAATAAAAATCTTTCTCCAAACCACATCCTCCAATACTGGTTAAAAAAGAGTCTAGATATGTTGTGGGCACAGTCCTTAGTGATGTTTTAATTTGACAGAAGCCACTATGTAGCTGTGAATTCAGCAGCTACTGAATTAAATATGGTAGTCAAACACCTATCTACTACAGTAAAAGAAATTGCAAAACCATGTGGATTACAATGCAGCTGTTTCAGTGTATGTATACAAAAATATTATCTCTGTCATTCTAGGTTTTACTCCTAGCACAGCTTGCTATAGACTCAAAAAAAGAGCGTATTTGGCTCTAGGAATACCAAGGCCATCTGTATACTCACATAGCTCTGTGCATCATGGTGTAGGCTAAAACTAAGCTCAGAAAGCAATTTACCCTTGGGACAAGGCTTACTACTTCATAATCAGCTTTACTATGGTGAGTGCAAGCACAGAAGGTTTCCCAGCTAGATCTAGTTTGTAGCCATTCAGCTGATAAAGGAAGAGTCCCCCACAGTCATACTGTTAACTGCAAAGTGCAGAGATGCAGGAATGTTTTATCTTCTACACTGAAGAAATATCTTTATTTTCATTATTAATCACCTCCTTGGCTTTTAGTACAGCCATGTATTTCAACCTCTTTCTCAAACTCTGTAGCAGTCACCCCTATCCAGTTCTGTCTCCAATCCTTCTCCAGTCCTTGAGCAACTAACTCATCCTCTCTGACACAAAAACGGTAATGTTTTTCTTAAGTGGCTTAAAAGACCAGGATACACGGGTTTAAAATTCTTAGTACTATGATTCCCTTTTTAACTGAAGTTATCCAATGACAAGGATGATATTTCAAAAGTGTGCTTGATAAGACCTGCAATACTTACAAGGCCACAGGACAGCAAAACAGAACAGCTTAGATGACCAAAATACATCCAGACTTTCCTAATAATAAAACCATGCAAATAAAAGTCTTAGAGTTTGGTTTGGGGTTTTTTTGTTTGGTTAGTTGTTTTGTTGTTGTTGTTGATGGCTTTTTTCCCCTAAGCATTCAGTAAATTAATTGGCCAAAACTGAATAATCTTGCTTTTCAGAATTGCTGCGTTGATGGACCCTCATACTTCAGTCCAAATTCAAGTTTCTCCTGCCTCCTTGTTTAGTTGCTTTTAACAGCTGCAATTAACAGTTTATTCAGCATTGTAAATTATGTAGTTTCTTCCTAACAAGGCTGCAAAAAGCCATTGTTGTTTCAGTTATTTTAGAGAAATATTTGGTCAAGCTACTTCTGAGTCATCACAGCTTATAAAACCATCGCTTTCCTGTATGTCTCCAGAACAGAATATCTGCATTCACAAAAACCATGCTAAAGTTTCAAGCACTGCCTGCTACCCATGTTTCAGTAAGAATTCAAAAACATCTTTCAAAGATTGTGTAGGGGACAGACGCTCTGATCTGAGGTGGCCTTAGCATTGCTATTCAAATAGTTACAGACTTCTCAAATTAAGAAACTAAATGGTACACTTATGTCATCTCAGACTCCAGTTGCTCTACTAGATACCAGCTCCCATTCCACACAAGTAAGGATGAGTGGGTGGTTGAAGACAAAACTCAACACAGTCAACAAGACTCAAAACTCAAGTGGCATGAAGGCAAAAAGTAATCCACTATGGGTAATGGTTATAACTAGTGAGGGCTAACAAAGGCTACAACTCTGTCTTTGTAACAAAATAGTTCACAGAATCACAGAATTCTAGGGGTTGGAAGGGACCTCGAAAGATCATCTAGTCCAACCCCCCTGCCAGAGCAGGGTCACCTACAGTACATCACACAGTTTACCTCTTATTCTGAGATTGACCATAATTTTCTATTGAGAGCTCTTCATTTTTACAAACAATAATCTGAGAACCACTGATAAATTACTTATGAATTAGTCAAACTTATGGATTAGTTAAACTTTGTTAGAATTAGTCAGGCTCTGTTAGAAAAAGATATGGCTGGGTAGTAGAACAAAGCGTATATCTACAGAGGACAAGGGTTTCATCAGTTAAGAGAGTCCTCATGCATGTAATCAAGGACATGAATCTTTCAATACTGGCAGGTGTATCCTGGAAAATATAGATAGGTAGAAGGAACCACTCAAGGCTGGGATAAGGGGGCTTGAGGAGTCTGCAGGTGAAGAAAGAAAAATCCATATAAGGAAACAAGGCCCAGAGTTCACAAAAAGGACACCCTGAAAGCTGGAGAAAATGACCACAAGAGGCCCTCAGGTGACCCCTGGAGACTCTCGATGGAGACCCTCAGGAACCTTATAAGGAGTTCTGGATAATGCCATGAATATGTTAATTAGTTTGAACAAATAGAATAAATGTGTACAACTATTCTGGGAAATTTAATGTTTATGTACATAGCCAAAGTATATAAGCTTGTGCCAAAGCAACAGGTAGCAATGCACGTTAGGTGGAATGATCCCCCATGCACAAAGAATGCCTGCCTACTAAAACTCACCACTGACTCTTGGAGGTCATTCATAGGCTGATTTCATGCAATACTACCTTTTGGAACTGCTTACATGCAAGACGCCCAACAAAATGCAAGAGAGAAATTGCACTTAATGAAATTCCAGTTGCTTTTCAACATCTCAGATCCTCTGGTTTTTTTACTCCTGTAACTTCATCCTCATTTGCTCCAAATTCCAGTATCCAGTCTCTCTTCCAGAACACAGACAGAAATGAAACATGTAGGAAATAAATACATCCACTGCAGAAAGTTACTAGGTTTTGAGCTTGAAGGCAGAGAACAGACAAAGGGTCTTGTAACCTTTACAAAAGGTTAAACCTTTACAAAAGATTTAACTGTTTATTGGTTCAGGAAAAAAAAAAAGATGAAAAAGTAGACATGCACTTGTTGGTCCTCACCTCTGCTCAATATACGTATTTGGTATTGTGCATTTCAAGTTTTTCCTGATTACACACAAAAAATACTTTTTAATTATTGTTAGCCATAAGTATCCACAAAAAAACAAAGTATCCACAAAAAACCAAAGTGTCCACAAAAAAAGACGATGATAAAAGGGCTAGAGAACCTGCCTTATGAGGAAAGACTGAAGGAGTTAGGTCTTTTCTTTCTATAGAAGAGAAGTCTCAGAGGAGACCTCAGCACAATATTCCAGTACTTAAACTGCTGCTGCAAAGATGACAGAGGTGTCTCCACAGTCGTGTGGAGAAGACAAAGGGCAACAGGTTCAAGTTGTACCAGGAGAGATTTCATCTTGATATAAGACATAATTTTTTTGTAGTGAGGACAATCAAAAACCTCCTCAGGGACGTGGTGGAGTCCCCATTGCTAGAGGTTTTCAAGATGCAATTGGACAGGGTGCTCAACAATCTCATCCAGGGTCTCTTTCCCATAAAAAGCTGACCCAGATGATCTTTTGAGGCTCCTTTCAGCCTGGGCTATTCTATGAATCTATGAATCATGTGGTTCTGCTGGGGTAATCAGAAAGCTTGTAATCTTGTAAATTTGCTACAAACTATTATATAAGTCACTTAAACTGTAGAGCTCTGTGCTCTTCATGTCTTTTCATTGCAAATTGTCAGCAATCAGACTTTGAAAAGCAACTTCAAAGCCAAAATGCTTTCTTTACCCTTGAAACACAGTAATCAGGAAAGAAACATCAAGAAATTATAACATAATCTTTCAAATAATGGCTGGCAAAAGACCCACTCTATGTGGGCAGTCTAACTGGAAGTCTCCAGTGAAGCATGTCTTACACCGCCATGACGATCCACACATGAGACAGAAGCATTTGTACTGAAGTGTTTTACACTGATGCTGCTGGGTAAGGTATCAGCAATGTTTCACAGGCTCTTGGTCAAGCAGCAGCTAATAATGTAATCACATACTCATCTGTACTTCCTGGAGACTCAAACCCCTGCTATAGCTGAATGAAAACAGCCATAAGCACTGACTGAGTGAAACATGGAGATGTTCCATAATTCAAATCCTTTTGTCAGGCACTAGGTGAGATTTGCCAGTCAAAAGATATGTTTAAATATGCACTAATTCAAATAACCTTGCTCATCTTCTACATCCATTCAAAGATGGTCTGAAAAGATGGAAACTTGGCAAAGCTCTGGCACTATAATCAGGCTGCAATTTTTTCTTGCTAGATTTGACCATTTTCCCTAAGAATCAATCTACAAATCCCTTTAAACCCAAGTATCCTGATATCACTGCCCAATCTGCATTCTATGTAAAAATTACAAACTCCTCTACCACACTATGCAAATTAGAGGTTATAAAGGACAGAAATTCCTAGCAAGATCCAAGATTACCAGCTTTTTCTATGAACTTGAGGACGACTTGGGAAAATAAATACATCTCTATTTCTGCATGCCTCCCTTCTACTTCTAAGAAGAGCCTCACTTTAGGGGTTCACCAAATACCTGCTCACTAAGAAACCAAAATTAATCAAATGCTCCTACACAGGCTTGAGGCTTAGCCACTAGTAATTTCATATTTAAGATTTTTATCTTCAACCAAGTTTTTAAGCAAAAATTCCAATTAAACTAATAGAAAACCAGCATCTGATACATCTGATACACAGCTTTGCACTGCTGACTAGACACATTGAACCAAACCTTGGCTTCAATTAAGTCAATTGATGTTATCATACAAAACAGTGAATGTAGCAGCCTGTACCTACAGTACGTGTTAACGAGATGTTGACACTTGCTGACTTTTTTAAAAAGGTCTTTTAAAAAAACCAATAAAGGCAGACGCCCAGAACTGTAGATCTAAAACATCTAAGCAAATCCGAAGTTGTTCAAACTATCAAAAACTGGTAGAATAGTTACAGCAGCTCTGCCCTCCAATCTGCACCTCCATCTGCCCGCTAAGGATATGTTAAAAAAAAAGATAAAAGACTGAAGGAAGGACTGGCATTATAATGATCATATTTCCCTTAATTTCAGTCAGTAAAAAGTACTTTTACTTCTGCTTCATTTTGTCAAGGGTCCATGTTAATTAGCCATTTAAAATAGTTATACTAAAATACAACTAGGAGAGCAAAGGGGTAGAAAACTCAACTAATGAGAGCATAGGAATATGCCTTTATTTCAAATAGCTTTAGCCTAAATATTACACACTCAGTTTCTTGACAATAAGATTATTGCCATTTCTTTATCCCCTCACCCTATAAAAAACACTACACTTGGAATAATAAATTTGGCCTTCACACACACAAAGAGTATTCGATCCTCAACAGTGTTCACCCGAAGGAATCTCATCTAGAAGTCCCAGCACTGCCATTTACCCCTCACTTCCAAGAGAGTCTACCTTTTCTGCTTGAAGTATTTTTATGCAAAGCATGCTGTTTGTTTGGTTTTTTTTATTGCATATAATGCAGAATATACTCTGTTTAACTTTTTTAGGTTTCAAGGAGGTAATAAAAAGTTGACTTGGAAACTTTTGAATGAAAAGAAAAAAAAAAAGCAACCCAACCCACTCTTTTTCTTCAGATGTTAAGGAAAATCTCACCCTGAGTAATCCCAGAACCTGTGAAGAAGAAATTAGGCTTTTGAAGCAGTGTTATTTCAGGCTGCAGAATGAACCTCACTGTTTATTTACTGCAGTGCGTAGCTGCTGAAGTCGTATGTGTTGAATGGTGACCTCAGCTATAAAGAGTTATTATTAATCCCCCAATAGAAGATTCCACCTAAAATACTCCAGGAGGAAAGAGTTTAACATAAACATGGAGAAAAATTTCATACAGAACCAAGAACACATGGGATAGTAGGAGGTACTCATCACATCCTAGGCTGACCAGAGCACAACGTTGTGACCCATGCTGGCAATTACATCTTGCTTCTCCTGTTACTTGATGGCCTATGCCTCAAAAGTTTTCAGGATCCAACAAAGCCTCCATCACAGCCTTGGTGGGGAAAACTGAAGGCAAAGAAGGGGAAGGAGGGTAAAGAAGGGCCTGGCCAAGAAGGTCCATATTTCAAGAAGGATACACTGTGGTGTTTTGTGTGTGATTCCAGCAACTACCAGCAAAACCAGGCTTCAGGGGAAAAGAACCATTCCCTGGGAACAGCAAAAGAATCTGAAGAAGCAAGATGCAAGCCTCAAGGCTTTTAGTCAGCAGATGCACAGCTGCTACACACACACCCCACTGATCTGTCAGGTGCTTTAACTCACAGTCAAAACCAGCCTTTCTAAGTCAAATATTGACATGATAATATGCTCATCTCTTAACATTCCTCTGCAGCAAATGACACAGAAGAGGTAGTAACTGCCATAATTTCATTCATGTGCTCCCAGCCTAAGGATGTGGCAACTCGAAGAGTTCTCAAAGCTTTCACCATCTCTCTCTTCCTCCGAAGTATCCAGCCCAACAGATACTGCTAGCTTCTCATATACAAGATGGATGGAAGAAGAGAAGATCGATTCCTTTGGAAGGACAAAGCGTGCGTTGACAGGAAGGAGATGGCCCTCCAGTTTTAACAAAAACTGCCACCTACTTCCACTCATGTATGTTTGAATTTATGCTGGTCATTGGAAGGGTTATATGCTGCCTGAGCTAAGGCTTGGCGTCTACTCCCAAGCATTACAAACAGGTTGAGGGATGCTTCCCTTGTTCTTTGCAGTCAGAGGCCAAACAATAGGATGTTGGGGGAACACAGAGGTATTTTGCAGCAGCAATGAGCTGGAAAGTGATGAGAAAATGTTGTTAATGGTAAAATACATCCTTAGCACAGTCAAGAGCATTGGGACCACCATGATTCAAACACAATGGTAAGTCAGAACATACTAAGGCAGTATCTATAAATTGCTTTCTTTGTCAGATTTAGTTGAAATTTGTCAGCACAGGCACTGTGACAAGAAATACCTGTGGGAAAGAAGTTGAGCTGTATAATTGCACCATTTGTATGTAGCCAAGTTTTTTTTTAAAAAAACCCAAACAAACAGAAAACAGCCACATCTGGCCAAAGTATCATTAACAGAAACAAGAGTACAAGAAAATAATGAGACAGTACTGCTCAGTATGAAATATCAAGATGTCAGCACAGTAACCAGTGTGAAGTTTTTTATATGTGACTAGAAAAGAGCCTTGTTTTGTGAACACAAAACGTTTGTCTCAAGTCTGAAGCAAGCAAGCAAAAAAAGCACAGATGTGTCTATCCAAAGGTCAGTGAGTGGGCTGCAGAAGCTGCCATCAGAGTGCAACTAGAATAGCCTGATGGATGACACTTAGTGTTCTAAACTTTTCTATTTTTTCCATGTTTACTACTGCAGCAGCTTTACTACTTTTCTAGATGTTTAAGTTCTCCTAGGCTTTGCAGGGAAGCCAAAGAATAACACGTTACAAAGAGACGTGAAATACAACACTAGGTAGAAGTCTTGGCTTTGTTTTAGAAATTATGTGCAGGGAAAAAAAGGAGGAAGAAACATAGAAACTGCATTGTTTTTACCTGATATTGTTCTTAAAACTGATCAGATCTGTACAATGTCACAAAGAAAAGAGCAGAGGGGAAGATGACAGATATAAAAACCTGAAGAAACCTTAAGGATAGAGGAGAAGAATCCTTAAGCTGCTGAAGAAAGTAGAGGAAAAACCCCAGGAAAATAGTTCACTTTCATGCTCTGTATTACAAAAGACAGCTTAGAGTCTGAAAACAATACAGACAGAGTACCAATACTCATCTTTTACGAATAGTCATTATATTGCTGGTTTAATGAGCATACACAGACTAAAAGTCAAATGGGGAAACGTGTGTCATACAAATCCCCTCACTTAGTATAAGGAATGAGTACAGGTGTGAAAGCCAGTCAGTCTTTGAAGTGACAAAGAACAGGAGAGGTGATGTTAGGACTAAAACACATTTATGCTGGAGGTGAGGAGACAATCATAGAATAGAATCATAGAATCATTATGGTTGGAAGGGACCTCCAGGGTCATCAAGTCCAACCTTTATCCCATCATATTCCTAACCATTAGACCATGGCCTCAAGTGCCTCATCAACCTGTTGATGAATAAAGAGGGAAACTGGGTGGCAGGAGGAAGAAGTGGCAAACTGAAGAACATGACATGAAACTTGCAATTGTAAAGTAGGTGAAGAGACCAACTCAAAAGGAACAGGTGATGAAGGCAGGTCACTCGGGTTTTTTGCTCCCCTCCCTTCCTTAATAGGCCTAAGTGTCATTCCTAGGCAGTCACACCAAGAACTCGGGCCACCTTGTTTCCTTTGCAGTCCGATATCCCTAACAGTTATACATTATAACCTACCTGCAGTTCACTCTACAACCCTCATACAAGCTTAAAATAAAAAATAAACATGAGATATGCTGACAATATGGAACTTAGTGTTAAAACTGAAATCCATAGTGATCATTACACTAAAAAAACATCCGATAGCTCGATTTGTGAGGACCTCTAACAACATGAAGCCATACAATAATAAGTGTGATTTATAAATTACCTCTCAAGATTAAGGTCATCATCTTGGCTACTAACACTCAGAATACCCGTTCTTGATTTCCCTTTTCCCCTAGCGAGCTTATTTTTTAAAAACCTCTTACAAACCCACCCACCTCTTGCTTAGTATGTAAGGTTGCACAGGGACTGATGGTATGGCATTATACTTGTTCACATAGGATGAGACTGCTTTGTTTGTTCTAAACGGCTGAGTCCCAAGATAGTTGCATAAAGTCATCTCAACATGTTGCCAGCAAAATCCTCATCCCAACAAGATGAGCTTCCATACTGTTTTCAAATAAGCTAAGTGGCAGGAGCTATGGAAAGAACTGCTGCCAAAAAGAGTCTTTTGGGAGCTCACAGAACAACTACAGAACCTCACAGAACAATTACATCCTAGCAAAAATGGAAGGCAGCTATGGCTGCACATCCGTTGCACTCTGCAGCGCCAGAATTGTATCTGACGAGTGTTCACTAGTTGCTTGCTCACTTGCTTGTTTTTTTCATTTGCTTAAAAAAATTAAGCCAGTTTTATGGCATGACCAAAAAACATATGTATCAAGATGGTGACATACAAAGGAGGACCAGCACCCAAGACAGTCAGCAAGTCACAAGTTTTGAACTAAATACAACACAGCCCCATCACAGACCCTACCAAAAACCCTATCAGCCAAACTGTGAGTAGTTGTTCGTTCAAGAACTGCTGAGCATCTTTGCACAACCTCTTTGGAACCAAGTCTCTGGAGCCTCATGTCCAGGGACTGAGCCACTCAACATCAGGCCGAGTCTCCAGGCGGGAACACCCGGTGTTCCCTCAGGTGTCAGTCGGCAGCAGTAACCGGGTGCGATGCAGAAAACGCATTTGCAGCGCAGAGAAAGCGGTGCGTTTATTGATGCCCCAGCT
>VZRW01005086.1:141988-158611 GCA_013398125.1 Aegotheles bennettii
AAGAGTGAGGAAAAGATAAAAGAAAACGGTCTCCAGAGCTGTTTGACCCTGGATCACTCTCTAACAGGGGTAGGAGTATATACGCAGTGTGAATGTTATGCCCAGTAGCCGAACCAGTCTGATTGCAGGCAGACTGATTCTCCCCCCCACTGCCCTGCTCCCCGCCTCAGTATTATTATTTTTTACCCCCTTCTTTTTCTTTGAAAAACAAAGTTTGCTGGCCGAGCCAGCTGCTGTAACTGGCGGCGAGGCGTGTGCTGGCCGTGCAGACAGCAGCGCTGCAAGTGTCCCATTGCTCCTTGGCCTGGGGTGTTGCTGCATACACCTGTCACCGTGCTGGAAAACCTTTTAGGCATGAAACCTGGGGTGAGAATCCATGGAGCTGCAGCTGACGCATGTCAGGGGGCTTGAGAGGGTGAGGCCAGCTGCTGTGCCCTGGTGCCAGGTTCTTTACAGGAGCTGGAATCACAAAAAGTAATGCGGTGAGCTTGGGGAAACAAAGTATTCTTACAGCAAACAGGATATTCTTGCAAGGGTTCAATACAGTCAAGCAAAAATCCCACAGACGTGATAATCCTATAGGTGCATTGATTTTAGTGCCAGACCCTTATTGTGTCAATACAATCAGACCATCTGGAAATCCTTTGCTTGAGACATATGGAAAGATATTTATGTCTCTCATATTTGCTGAGACGGTTCAGTTCAGATGACAAAAATAAATAAATAAATATTTTTGTCAGAAAAGAAAGCCGAAAGCGGCCACACACAATAAATCAGAATCCTTCTTACTGCCACCACCTCCAAACATGTCCTAAGGTTCTATTTTAATGTCTGGATACTTGGAGAATAGCTTCTATATAACCTCAAGTTAAAATTGACTTGTGTCATTCTGTAAATTAGCAAGGATCATGTTGAAGTTCTTCCTATGTGAACTATGAACATCTCCATAAGTAAAAGTTTATTACTGTTGCTACAATATTGAACTGTAAAAGGAGGGTTCTTTGTTATAAAAGAAGCACCTTGTAATAAAGGTCATGATTTAACTTTATTCAAACTATCTTTTTGAAGAGAATTTTTAAAAACAAGATCTGAAAGATTATTTTTTTTCAAGATTTCAGATTGCCTGAATTATCAAGCTTTTTAAGATGAAAATGTAAGAAGAAATAATCCAAAGTTTCATTTTAGTTTAAATTAGTGTTCCTACTGATTAAAAAGTTTTCCAGTTCTCCAAACCCTACTGTAAATAATCTGAAAATACTGAAAACTAATTCTTTCTGTTGTTCCAGAAAAGCAACATTCAGAAATTTAACTATATATTGTATGCTATACATTCATGAATTTATGCTTTGCTATCTGAAGGCCTGATTCTCACGTCCCACAAGCTTTGCATCCATATAACAACATGCAAGTCAATGAGTTTACTGTGGAATTACAAAGATAAAAAGATACACCTCTGTTAAAACCACCCTGTTACATCTTCAAGGTTACCAGATTTGGTAGGCTAATCCGTGTTTCAAGGAAATAGGTTTCTCTTTAAATAAAGAAAAACATGTACATCAAACAGTATCTGAATTGTATTTTTGTCCTGTGGGACAGATCCTCTATCTTCATTTTAGAATCACAGAATATCCCAAGTTGGAAGGGACCCATAAGGATCATTGAGTCCAACTCCCTGTTCCTCACAGGACTACTTAAAATTCACCATATGACTAAGAGTGTCATCCAGATGCTCCTTGAACTCTAATAGGGTTGGTGCCATGACCACTTCCCTGGGGAGCCTGTTTCAGTGACCAACCATCCTCTCAGTGAAGAACCTTTTCCTAATGTCCAATTTGAATGTCACCTGACACAGCTTCATTTTATTTCCTCGTGTCCTATTGCTTGGTCACCAGAGATAGGAGATCAGCACCTTCTGCTCCACTGTCCCCCTTGAGGAAGTTATAGACTGCCATGAGGTCACCCCTCAGCTTCTTTTCTCCAGGCTGAACAAGCCAAGTGACCACAGCTGGTCATCCTAAGTCTTGCCCTTGAGGGCTTTCACCATCTTGATCACCCTCCTCTGGACACATTCTAATATTTTTATGTCCTTCCTATACTGAGACACCCAAAACTGCACACAGAACTGGAGGTGGGGCAGCACCAGTGCAATGTAGAGTGGGACAATCACATCCCTCGACTGGCTAGCCATGCTATGCTTGATGGGCCCCAGGACATAGTTGGCCCTTTTGGCTGCTTGGGCACACTATTGACTCATACTCAACTTGCCATCAAGCCAGACAGCCAAATCTGCCCGCAGGGCTGTTCTCCAGCTTCTCGTTCCCCATTTTGCAAGTATAATCAGGATTACCCCATCCCAGGTTAAGAATCCACACTTGCTCTTGTTAAATATCATACAGCTGGTGATTATCCACCTCTCCGATCTGTCCAGATCTCTCTGTAAGGCCTCTCTACCCTTGAGGGAGTCCACAACTCCTCCTACTTTAGTGTCATCAGCAAACTTACATAATGTAAATTTGAAACATGTGTCCAGATAATTTATAAAGACATTAAAGAGCACTGGCCCTAAAACTGATCCCTGAGGAACCCCACTTGTGATGGGCCACCAGCCTGATATAACTGCATTGGGTTCAACCCACCTGTAATTACCAGGATCTTCCTTCTTACTCGTCTTGAAAACTGGGACCACATTTGTTGTGCTTCCAGTTGACTGGGACCTCTCCAGATTCCCAAGACTGTTGACAAGTAATGGAGACAGATCCCATGGTGACATTGGCCAGCTCTTTCAGTACCCTGCGATGAATCAGGCCCAATGTATTTATGAGCATCCAGCTGGGGCAAAAGTCTCAAACAAGTTCAGAGTCAGCTGGGAGTTTGTCATTCCCCCAGTCACAACAGTCTTCCAACACAGGCCTCTGGGGTCCCAGGGCCCATCATTGGTGTTTAAGACAGAGGCAAAAAAGGCATTAACCACGTCTGCTTTGTCTACATCCCTATTTGTGAGGTGACTGACCTCATCAAGTAGTGGACCAATGTTCTGTTATCTCTGGTCCCCCTTTTGTTGTTGATGTTTTTAAAAATGCCCTTTTTGTTGTCCTTCACAATGCTGGTCGGATTGAATTCTAATCGAGCTTTGGTCACACAAATTTTCTCCCTACAGTGGTTAAGAGCACCTCTGTGTTGTCCTGTTCTCTTCTGGCTGGTGCTGTCCCCTCTTCGGGTGAGATCCAGAGCTTTTTGAGTCTCTTACTTTGAATCTCTAAATAAAGCAATTTAGATTATTATTTGCTATGGTATTTATGTATGTATGTATATATGTATGTATTTATTTATTTATTTATTTATAAGTCCAGATAGGCATATTCAGTGATTTTAATATCTTGTTAAATCCTCCATCAACCATTTCATTCTTTCTGTAGCCCAAAGTCTTGATAGTTCAGTCCTGCAAAGTGTGGATGCTTTCGCTGTATAGGCTTTCTGTTGTCACACCATCTCATCTGCATCTTCTACTGTGTGTAAAGCCAAGGAATAAAAGTTTCTTTGTGTGACAAAAACAAAAGCAAATTTGTTTATAGGGGTATTATACTTATGGAATGAGACGTGGCAGCTCAGGTTATTTATAACATTAATTTTAATAATATTGCATCTCTTTATAATACTTTTCTTTTCAATTTCTATTAAATAAAGTCTTCAAGATGTCTTAGAGGTCAAAAGTAGTGGTGATATGATCCTACAGTGTGGAAATTTTCTTGAAGTCAGATCCAAAAGGGGCACATATAGTCAGGCCCTCCTTCAGCTGGAGTGGAGTCTAAGATGAATTTAACTTAATGGTGTCGGAAATATTAGCCCATTCCAGAGACTGCTTAAGGATTCCACATAACTGGGTGGGCAATCAGATGGATGTCAACCTTTGGCCAACATAAAATGCTTACCTATACTAAGCCAAGAGCTCAGATGTTGTCATCGCTAGTTCCCATTTATAAAAATTATACTCAAAGAGTATTTGGAAAGTAGCCAGCAGGTACATGGATACATACAAGTTTTCTGTTTCCTTACTCTGTTGACAGTGTCAGACAGTTTCCTACAGTACAGCAAAAAGTCTGGTTGATGTTTAACCTGGAGTTATGTGATATCAGACTGTGGATGAATAATGGTTTTAAAAAAGTACATTTCCTGGAGGACAGCCAGTTTTGTGGGGGTTATCTTTATGGATGTCATAAAATAGCCTTTTTTTAATGAGGAAGCTATTCCCAATAATAAAGTATACTTCTTCTGAAGTGTTGGACCAAGACAATCCTATATATAATGAGAAGAAAATATTCCTTGCATTGCTTATGCCAAGGAGCTGGAGGCTTTGATGAATAAACTGTAAGAGAAGGAATTCTACAGTCTTACTGTAGCAAATAAGTCTTACATAAATAATTGCTGTAACTGGATCTTCCCTGGGAAGTACAGGCTACAGAAGTGGGACCTTCATCTTCTCTTCAAAGGCTGCAGGAGCTTTAAAAGAGTTCCAGGTACATGACAACACAGGGTGTGGTAGACAGGAGTCCTGCCTTTCCTGCTTGTAACTAGTTATCTCACTAATGCCAATGTTCTTGGTCAGAAGCTTCTAGGAAGCAATTGTTATTTGTTTATTCAAACCAACACCCAGAGGAGGGTGAGGCAGTTTGAGCTGGATGTTCATTGGTCATGTTGGAGTCACATTGCATGATTCCTGCTCAGGCAGGATAGTGCTGAACTTCTTAAGTAAGTCCCTTAGAAGGAATGAAGATATTCTAGAATGGAAGAACTACTCAGATGAGTAAGGTCAGGTAGACTAACAGAAGCCGTTAAAACTGATCATCATCAAGGTGACTATTACTCAAATCCTCTAGCAAAATAAAGCCTGGTGCATGCTTACAGAGCAGAAGTTCGGGTCACACCAACCAAAGCCAAAACTTTCATCTGAGGCAATGCAGTGTGTACATAGTTCACTTTAAAACAGGCTTTCCCCAAATTTAATACTGTATCCAGCTCTAAGAAAAGTAAATGTGAAAGTCTGAAATGGCGATCAAGGGCACCTTGCACTGATGAACTGTCATCTCAGCAGCAGCAGGAATACTGCTGCAATGCATTGTCCTGTGCCCAGAGGCTCATGAACACTGGAACATGAAATGGTGGTAGAGAAAGAAGCAGGGCATTTTATTTCTGTCAGTTTTGACACATTGTCTCAGCAATGCTTTTTAAAAGTGATTAATCCTTTTTCCTGAGCTCCTCCAAGTGGGCTGGTTAAAGAGAGCAGAAAAAAGAACACAGGACCAGCATTTAGGAACACAGATTAGTCTGTTCTTGGCTTTCTTTAAAAGGAGATGAGACTGCTGCAGTTGTTGCTTCACAGTCTAATGCAAGAACCCAGATGAATCAGAACTGAAGACATACAGAGAAGGCCCAGTTTTTCAATCTGTTCACAGCACTTTGTACTAATGCACCCTACTGACTTCAGAAGCATAAATCATTGCATGTAGAGAACATAGAAGCATATCTAAAGCATTATTATTCTTTCTCTGCTGCTTTGCCCATGTATATACATGATTTCATTAGCCATTACCGCCACTGGACAAAGATTGTAAATACCAGATATACAACCCACCCTTTACTTTAAAAATATGTAGAACAATGAACTGCACATATGGGTCAAACCTAATATAAAAAGTTGTGACAAGCATTTGTCTCAAAGTTACAGCAGTAACTGTACTGATTTACATAAGGCTTAAAGTATCACTGGAGACTGTAGAATTCTGGGCAACACCCAAGAGTGTGCAGCCATCTCAGCATCTCAGCATCTCAGACTCCAAGTCCAGTGGTTCAACCTTTTTTCCAATTGCAAACGTCATAATATCTTCATGCAGAAAGATACGTTGCTGTACAATAGCTTTAGATCTCCTTAGCAAAACAGGCTTGACAAAGAAACAGTCCATGCATCTCCCAAGATTTTTGAGCCACTGATTGGAGAACTGCTTCAACAAACAGTGTTCCTATTGCACCAACAGAAAAGTCCTTTAGCTGCTGTGAAATTGATGATGTGTATCAGTTTTACAAATAAAGTAAACAAGAAAACTTTAGTCAATGCAACAGTCAAGACTGAAGCCTTTTTTCCTGGGACAAAAAACCTCCAACTACCTGGTTTCCCATAGAGTTGTGCCAGAATCTTCATGCCGGGCCCAAGCATTGGGTTACATCACATCTACAGCAGAAAGCAAGCTAAACTTCTAGAAGCAGTCGCATCTGACACATAAAGAAGCAGTAGAATAATGACATCCTATGAATCATGCTCATCCTTTGCTGTTTTAACATGTTGCAGGAGGAAATGTGGGAGTTGCCTAGGGGAATTTCTAGATCCTTCGATTGTCTTCCCTTCTAATCTTACAGATGCATCATAAGGCAAAGCTTGAATATGTGGATTGCTTTTGCTCTGAAATTGAATGTTATTATTTTATTGCAAATCCATTTCCAGAAACCATCACTTTGCTGGAGCCATACTGCTGACAGAATTAAACATACACACAACCACCAGTAGTTTTATTTTGTTAAAAATCCTACTCTCTGTGGTGAGTTGAGAATACAGCACCCAGAATCCCCAGTGAAAAGATCAGGTAAAAGATATCTAGCACACTAGCTAGAGAACATCTGTGGGGACAATTTTTAGTCTATGCTTATACTGGTATAGAAATGTTTCCTGAGGATCGCTTCTTGTCCTGAAGAGGGGTAAAAAACCTCAGGGAAAAATGCTGGTGTATCAGCATTGCACAAACAGTCAACACTGAATTAGCATTCAGGAGACCATTCAGCATTCAGGCATTCTGAGGGCCTCAGAAAAATCACTTCAAGTCTGTATATATTATGTCCCTATCCGCAGAGTGAATTAAAATTGGCCTTTCAGTTACAAACTTTCCAAATTGCATAGTAAAACCTAAGGACATAAATAAATCTTCCATAAGAAGGGTTTCAAAGGAGCCTTATTCTAATTATGATAATTCTTGCTTAGTGATGTGGAATAATGAAGTATCTTATTATTGTCAGAGGTTATCACTACCTCAGTTTCTGGTGCTTTGCTTTCAAAATATAATCTAATTTGTCTATCTCTGTCCACAAAAGGAAGGAGTTTCCATGCTACTGAAAACTCAGCCTCCTCTGTGAGGCTCAGAACATTGAGGTCTTTCCCCACAAAATCCTCACATATCCTCATGAAAACATCAAGTGTATGCCACCCAAGTGCCAAAAATACTCTTGCATATAGCAACAGTTTTTGTTCACTTTTTATGAGTACAACATTCAGTCCTTCTAGAAAGCTATACTGAAGCAATAAAATCCAGCAGGTTTCTCAGAAATTTCCTTAGCAACTTGCAACTTGAGTTGGGGGGTCAGTACTGTGGAGTAGTCTCAGAAGCCGCATGCTTTTCTGTTTACTGCTTACTCTAAAAGTCCAAACAAACAAAACAGAAAAGGTAATGGAGAATTTGTCCTGAGCACTATGGAACATGGTACCCTTGCACTTTCTTGGTCTTTTTTCACAATTCTCTTCTTGTCAGATGTGTGTCAGAAACATTGTATACTCAAAAGCAGCCTACTCAGTTGAGTCTTGGCCATGTGCAGTCCTGTGCTTTAACATATTGCGAAGAACAGCTGCTTTGATGTAACTTTCCTTTCTACATTATCAATTTTCTACATTATTGTGGCTGACAGTGCAATTGCATCTCTTCCTACTATGTATACAAGGAATATTTCTCTGTAAAAATACTTGGAATGTAGGTTACGGATAAACATACTCTTGCAAATGAATCCTTCAAGCTTCTCTTACTCACCATCTCCAAGACTAACATACATGACAAAATGATGGACCATTGTAGCATATAATGAAAACATTCAAACCATCTAGACTGTAACACTGGAACTCAGTATTTTTAAATCTTGCTTCAAGTCTTTGGAGAAAATGTACACTTTCTGCTATAACAACTGCAATTAAAGGGCAGTCACTAGGCAGCAGGAGTTTTCAGTTAAGATTTAGCCCTGCTACCTCTTTCCTTGCTAACAAAATTATTTCTTTCTGCAAACAATATGTATCCACTCCAGTAGTGGTCCCAGAAAGTAAGCACTCAGAAGTATGAAAAGTGTTGCAAGAATACACACAACTCCATGTAGCTCAGCTCAAAATGTCTTGCTGTGTACTCTCAACATTACCTTTAATTATGTGATCACAGGCTTTATTTTCACCTGCGTCTTACCTCTTCCCATTCAATTCTTTCCTGACTCAACATCATTTCTCCCACCTACATCTTTAAGTTCCTACTATCTTCTCAGCTTTCTCATTTCGGTCTTACTCTTCTTTCTCTGTTAGTCCTGAGCTCACTGCTGGATGTCTAATTTCCCTTCTGCCAATCAAATCCCAATCCAAGCCAAACAATACCCTATTTCTGCTCCTTTCTCTTCTTCTGCTTACAGCCCAACCAGCTCTGGTATTCCCCATTATACCTCCCAACCATTAGGAACCATCATTTAATACCAGGAAACCCTTCATTTTCCATCTCTCTTTGCTTAAACCTATCTCCTTTCCAGATCAGTCTCCAACAATCATTTTCTTCAGAATCTCCATTTTACCTCCAATAACACTTTCCCCCTGCATCTTCCACCTGCCTGCTTCCCTTCCACTCGGTCTCTTCCAGTTCTTAACCTACACCTGAGTTCCAGGTTTTTTGGTTTTGTTTCTGTTTTTCCTTTTACATTATACACTCCATGTTCCTTTCTTTTACTTCCTGAAGTTCAGCATGGTGGGCTCAGTAAAAATGAAGGAGAGGGTAGTTTTCTGCTTTTAGATCTGGCACCTGACTCCACATTTGGACTTGCTGAAATTAAACATCAGGGGCTGCTGTCCTAGCAGTCAGTGACCAACTTAATGGTATACATGCCTTCTCACTGCACCTGGTTGTAAGGGGATAGAGCAAAACACCTCTACTCATGGAGGGAGTTTGTTACATAAGCGAGCATAAATCATTGAGGGGTTTAGGAATTCAGGATGGAGAAAGCCAGCTGAGCATAGGTAAGACACCCTTTTCAACAACAGTCAGGTCTTCAAACTTTGGAGATATATTATACATATTTTACTTGGAAAGCAAAGAGGTACTAGAAGAGAAACAACACTTTCTGAGGTGAAAAATTAATACACATATCCAAATGTAAAAAAATGGACTTGTCTGGGTTTTTGCTTTTTGGTCTGTGAGGATTTTTTTTGTTTGTTTGTTTTCTGCCTGGTGAAAATTGTTGGACTGTTTCTTATACCTCAACTGAGTTTTCAGATCTCTTCTACCTCTTCTCTGTTAAACAAGGAGAAAAAAACAACCTCAGAACTTCCCTTATTTTATTTCAATCTCTGCCATGAAAATCTACCATTTTACAAGATGTCAAGCTCCATAAACTTGCCTAAGTTTGCTGCAGGTAGATTGTGCTCAGCAGGCCAAAAAGGCACGTCAGTGCTATGACTGACTCTTCTTGGCCAGCCCAGAAGATCCATCCTATTATCCCTTGCAGCTTGCCTCCTCTTTTAGCTATGCCAGTATTATTCCAGGTGTCAGCTTTGCTACTGGAGATGGCCAGACATCTGGGGATCTCATTGTTTTAGTACTGTGAAGCAGTTTAGAGTTTGTAATAGATTTATGAAATAAAAAACATTCTGTGCCTTTATGATTTGTGGCTTGACACTGGAAAGAATTAAGAATAAAAGGCTGAAGTTATACTTCTGGGATACAGTAGATTAGTGAGAAGTTGAAGCAACTACTTTTCTTAAAAACTAGCCATTTTTACCAAATGTGTTTGCATATTAATTTGCAGATATTTGTCCAAGATGGACAGAGGTGAAGAAAGACTGTGTTTTAAGAAGGGTGTGTCACTAATGCTAGGCACAGAATTGGACTGCAAACAACATGAAGCTACTCCAGGCTTCAAGAACTGCTAAAAAGAGCTCATATGCTCAGTAAACTACTCCTGGGAGCACAGCATTCTAATACTGTTGAGAAATGTCAAAGAAGCTAAATGTTGTTAGGTTCAAGCAGAGGCCAGTTAGGTCCAGCTTACTGGATAAACTATAGAAACCACACCCTAATTTCCACCCAAGAGACCTGAGTGGAAGCATCTTTTCATTTTATATTGAAATGAAGTGTTTATTTGGAAAACAGTAGCAAAATAGTCAAATTCTGCCTGGAGCAAGACATGAAAAGAGAAAGCATGGGAAGTGAGATCACTAATGTGAAGAAGAGCCACAATAATAACACATACAGTAGTGCCAATCTAACCAATCAACAAAGAGCAGTGTAAGATTCTCTTTATTAGACTGATTCATAAGGAACACAAGACTTGCAAAGACATTCAAATTTCTTTTTGTTCTGCTTGGCTGGACAGAGACAACTTTGTGGCTTTGTAAGCCAGTTCTGATGTTTTACTACTTTCTGGCACCACATTGACATTCAGGATCCTGAAACTCTTGTATTACATGAAATTGAGTAATGTAAAGGTGCATATTTACAGTTTCAGCAAAAGCACAGGGAACAAAGTACTCAATCCTATTCTTGTTGTCCCAGCAGCATAGATGCAAGGTATTCCACATATTTGTCATGTTAAGAAGTGGAAGGTAGGATTGTTCCTCTTAATGATATATTTATCACCAGGATCATGCTCATTTCTAGACTTGAAAATAAAAAGATTCAGGTTAGCTATATTCCTAACAGTAGAAGCTGGTCACGTATTGAAGGCAAAAATAACTCAAAGAAAACAAACAGCAGTCATAAAGGATAAAACTACACCATCAGGGCTTACACCATCTCAACAGGAGCTAAGACATACTACTACCAGCCTCCATCGACTCAGTCTCTAGGAAGAGTACTCTTCAGTTCTTTTCATATGGAGAAACTATTGAGTGTAAAACTCCTAGCACAGAGAAACCGTGGGAATATAACTTAACACTGAGACACCCATTAAAATAGTCACAATACTTTTAGGATTGTTTCCCATCATGCAGAAAATCCATGTAAATCTTCTGCACTCCATAATTTAGGCTTCTCTTTACTTCTCTCTCTACCCCGGCAGGCTGATAGTAATTTGCAACACTACTTCCTTCTGCCACTCAACCTGTCCTCCGGAGTGCCTCCATGCAGTGTAGTTCAATAGATTTCTACATTTGTTATTGATCTTCCATCCTCAGAACCTCTGATCGCTCTTGCAGGGCCACAGCTCCTAGCTAATAGCTGAAAAATTTGAGTTTGTTCAGTTGCATGTTTAATGTCACTAAAAAGAATTTGTGTATTATTTGCCATCAGCAAGAAACTGTTTTGCAGGTCAAATTTTCAACACAAACATTCTCATGTCTGTCCACTGTGAGGGAGTGCTGAGGGGTAGAGCATGGAAGGAAGACTCAAAAGGGACAAAATGCTTTCGCCAACACCAGAATTTGTACAGCTTCTAAAGGTGTGGTTACTTTCCCGTTTGTCTCCAAAAATCTCGATTGAAAAAAAATACTTTAAATTCAAGTAATTTTATTAAAGTATTCAAATTCAAGTAATTTATTTCAAGTAATTTTTGCCTCAGTCTTCTCTGGCAAGTGCTCAAGCCCAAGTCACATAAGGCAAAGACACAAAGGAAGGGACTGGGAAAATGAAGAACCACCCATGGTAGAGGTAGGTCAGATTTGAGATCAACTGAGGAACCTGATGGTGCACAAGTCCATGGGACCTGATGAGATACATCCACAGGTCCTGAGGGAACTGGCGGACGAAGTTGCTAAGCTACTATCCATCGTATCTGAGAAGTCATAGCAGTTTGGTGAAGTTACCGCTGACTGGAAAAGGGGAAACACAACCCGCATTTTAAAAAGGGAAAACAGAAGACACAGGGAACTACAGGCCAGTCAGCCTCAACTCTGTGCCTGGTAAGATCACGGAGCAGAGCCTCCTGGAAACTATGCTGAGGTATGTGGAAAATAAGGAGGTGATTGATGACAGCCAACATGGCTTCACTAAGGGCAAATCATGCCTGACAAATTTGGTGGCCTTCTATGATGGGATTACAGTGTTGGTGGATAAGGGAAGAGCAACTGATGTCATCTACCTGGACCTGTGCAAAGCATTTGATGCCACCCCACATGACATCCTCATCTCTAAATTAGAGAGGCATGAACTTGATGGGTGGACCACTCAGTGGATAAGGAATTGGCTGGACAGTCACACTCAAAGTGTTGTAGTCAATGGCTTGATGTCAAAGTGGAATTCAGTGATGAGTGGTGTTTCTCAGGGGTCAGTATTGGGACCGGGTCTCTTTAACATCTTTGTCAGCGATGTGAACAGTGCACAGTGGATCGAGTGCACCCTCCACAAGTTTGCTGATGACACCAAGCTGTATGGTGCAGTTGACACGCTGGAGGGAAGGGATGTTATCCAGAGGGATCTTGACAGGCTTAAGAGGTGGGCCCATGAAAACCGCATGAAGCTTAACAAGGACAAGTGTGAGATCCTGCACATGGGTCAGGGCAATCCCAAGCACAAATATGGGCTGGGCAGAGAATGGATTGAAAACAGCCTTGAGGAGAAGGACTTGAGGGTGTTGGTTGATGATAAGATCAACATGATCCAGCTGTGTCCGTTTGTAGTTCAAAAAGCAAATTGTATCCTGGGCTGTATCAAAAGAAGCTTAACCGGGAGGTCAGAGGAGGTGATTCTGCCCCTCTCCTCTGCTCTCATGAGACCCCACCTGGAGTACTGTGTCCAGCTCTGGAGTCTCCAACATAAGAAGGACTTAGACCTGCTGGAGTGAGTCCAGAGGAGGGCCATGAAGATGATCAGAGGGCTTGGAGCACCTCTCCTGTGACAACAGACTGAGAGTTGTGGTTGTTCAGCCTGGAGAAGAGAAGGATCCAGGGAGATTTCATAGCAGCCTTCCAGTGCCTGAAGGGGGCCTACAGGAAAGCTGGAGAGGGACTTTTTACAAGGGCATGAAGCAATAGGACAAGGGGAACCAGGTTCAAACTAAAGGAGGACAGATTTAGACTGGATATTAGAAACAAATTCTTTCCTGTGAGGGTGGTGAGACACCGGCACAGGTTGCCCAGAGAAGCTGTGGCTGCCCCCTCCCTGGCAGTGTTCAAGGTCAAGTTGGAGGGGGCTTTGAGCAACCTGGTCTAGTGAGAGGTGTCCCTGCCCATGGCAGGATGGTTGGAACTGGATGATCTTTAATATTCCTTCTAACTCAAACCATTCTATGATTCTGTGATTCTAAGTCAAAAGGATTTTCCCCCCTTACATTAGAAATGCAAGTGAATGAAGCTGTTTCGATTTTGAGACACCATGTTGGATTCTTTTTTGGTTAAATCCTCTAGGTTCTGATATCATACAAATTCATTCAATAATTAAATAGATTTATGTTGGTAAGTAAGTTAAAATAGATAGTAGATTTAAAGATTTCATAATCTATATTAACTGGTGTGGATTGCTGCTAAGACAAACCTTCATTTCTCAGAAATTTCGAGATGATAGAAGAAAGGTTCTGTCCTCTGAACTAGGAAAACAGTACTCTCGATAAAAGTGTGTTACTAGCTCTTCAACTAGTTCTGAGTTTTGCAAATAAATAGTCTCCCAGATAGATGACAGCAACACAAACCCAGATCTGGCACAAATCTCCTAGGAAAGATACCACTCTCATTATTCAAAGCACAAGGCTTCTCATCCTCCCCAGGCAGACAGTGGAAGAACATGGGAGGTCAGGAAGTGCGTGCAAAGGAAGTCATGGTTGCTGTCCTACTTTTTATCTTGGTGTTGAAAGATTCACTTTTGACATTTTATTAAAAACAGTCCTCTTGCAACCTCTCTTCTTTTTTCCTTTGTACACCACTTGATGTCAGCTAGTCTTTGCTTATTAGATAAAGGGGCAGATGTTTATTCACTGAAATAGCAGCTATGCAGACAGTCTCAAGACCTGTCACAAACACAAGGTAAGGTCTGTGTTTAGCCTTGTACTGATAGAAAACATGGTGTCACAAGATAAATGTCAGTGAAAGTGGTGTTGAAGGCTGATCCTATTTATTATGGGAAGTGAACAGTGTTATCAAAGCTGCCAGGTGTAGAGGAGTCATTTAGTACAGACAACTTTGATATCTTCGAAAGGAATAAAATGAAGAGAACCCATTCAACTATTGCCAGGAATGACTCCTTACCCCTCTTTACCCCCCTCAAGATAATTATTTTAAGTTCTGGAAGGAGAGGAAATAGCTCATTATATTAAGTGGCTTGAATTGCTTTCCATTCCTCCCAGTTCTACTGGGAAAATTTTTAACAAACACAGTGGAATCAATAGTCTTCCTGTTGTCAGCTTTTAACAGTAACTTCACTACCATTTATGGGCAAGGACCAAGGGGTAAAAAAATTCCTGGTTTGATTTATTTCCTGGCTAGCTAGGTAGAGCACACCAAAACTCTAGTACATTCCCAACCTGGTTATGTGTAATTTTCAGCTGAAGATTTTCAGTTTACACCCTTGTGAAGTATAAACAAACTAATGGCAAGCACCAGTATCCATTAAGGTCAACCAAGATACCCTATTCCATCAGTGATGCTCTTTGGTTTCATGTGAAGTGGAGATCTATTCCAACTGTAGTAAGCACGCAGCACACGTTCAACCTCATTTCAGTGTCAATATAGTGGATTTGTGCCACCATCCAAACAGCAAGTTCAACCAGGATAATCTGTAGGACTGTCCCAATGACCCCATCAACCTAATTTTGCCTGTTCATCTGAACCTTGATCTTTATTGATCCCTAGCCCCAGTGATCACCTTTAAACCACCCTCAGCCATTCTGTTCACCGTTTTGTACATGAGTCTAACAGCATCATTTGCTCTGAACCTAAACGCACCCAAAATGTAGATACAGCCTGCCGGATGTTTTCAGCTGCTAAACCAAATTCTGCTAATCCAAATTCTGGCTGCCAAATCAGGAGATCTGTCCTTGTTGATTTGAGTCCTAATCTCATAATAAACCAGTGACTCCTTGGCAGTCCCTGTGGCTCTTATAATTTGGTTTAATTATTTAAATATTGATTTGATTTAATATTTTCTTGAGACAGGCAACTTTAATCCAGATTAGCAAACATGTTCCAGACGTTATCTGTGCTCTAGAATGCACTTTCCTACAAAGTGTCCCCTGAAGGCATTCACTTTAACCTATAATCAGCAATCACAGCCAGGACCACAATGACTTATATTTGAATGTCTCTTCATGACCTACCCTTCCCCATCAACTTCACTAATCACAGACCTAGTCTTGAAAACTCTTCTCTCCAAAAAGTAATTCTTACTGCTTGTCTTCTCTGCCAGCATGAATATTAATCCAAATACTAACATTGTTTTAGCTCATCAACTTCTATACATTGAGATAAAACCTGGAGGAAGCTTCCAAACCAGTTATAACACCGTACATAGTTACTCCAGTCTGAGTAAAGTCTCCAGTTGCAGCAGATGTACAGCTCAGGCAAGTAATCCTCGTTTGTTGCAGTACCTTACCAGTGTCCACCCCCATGCCCTGAGTGGGTCTGACCCTGCTAGATTTAACCTGTCAGCAGTAATCTGCAATTACATATACAAGCACTGTGATGCCATCCCCAATGCTTAAGCTTAGGTGGTGGTGCTTGCATGGCCTAGACCTAGGATCACATAGTTAACACAAGCCACTGTGAGCATAAACATGTCTATCTGGGCAGCTGCTACAAAACCTAACTTTCCAGCTCCAGCCGCTCAGCTCCTGCTGGCTTGAACTGATTAATCCATAGCTTGCCTTAGTTAAACAGGTGAGAAGTTTGATAGCCCTGGATGGCAGCAGTTACCGAGCAGGGACTGTATAACCCAAATCACCTCTCCTGGTGTTTCCTGATCCTATTTAAACTCTGCCTGCCTTGGGAGAAGAGACAGATTGCAGCCTGACGAGGTGACTAAGCCTAAAGATCACATGATAACATTGAGGTTTAATATCAGGCTAAGGTTAATTGCAGCCAGCTGATTATTACCACCACAGATACAAGTTTTGCCAGGAGGCTCTAGGTGGGCCTGATAAGTCTCAAATACAGCCAGATACCTTAAGCCTACTTACCTTGCCTTCATGAACTCTAAACTCTTGGAGGATCTCCTGGCACCAACCTTTCCCCTAGCTGTCCTGCTCTTTTTTATGCTTGTTTCTCAGGTAGCCTGTACCTGGTGAGGCAATGTCTGAAGAGCAACATACCTAGCCGCACCTATGGGGGGAGCAAAGCTGTCATCAAAATGAGAGTCACGATCTCGCTCCGTCCCTGGTGCCTTGGCCTCATTCCCTAGGCATCGGAGCGATGTCTGCACTTGCCATCTGCACTGTGCCCATTTCCCAGGGATGTATGTATCTGTGTATGTGTGTATATATATGTATCCATGTACATATATCTGCGTATGTGCGTGTAAATATGTATGTATATATAAAGGATGCGTGTATCTATACAACTGATAGCAGCAGTGTATACCCTAGGTAGCTTCACGTGAAAATTCAACGCCACTGGCACTTGGTGGCAGGCAGCAAGAATTCCCCTCAGAC
>VZRW01005086.1:169665-205024 GCA_013398125.1 Aegotheles bennettii
AGGTCATGTAAGTACCGCAAGGGGATACAATTGCTCTCTGATAGCTGACGTGGGAAAAATATGCGAGGCAAGTTGTTGAAGCTGCACAATGAAATCTTGGTTGTACAACAGCAGCTGTCTTCTGTAGAAGAAGGAAGAGGGGGCTAGATTGTCCCAAGAGGAATAAAGTCCCTGCTTTGCGCAGAGTAATGCATACACATTAGGGTTACACAGAGTTCTCTCCCCAGTTCTCTGATGCTAATCTCCTTCCTTCTTTATTTCTTTTTTTTTTTCTTCCTTTTTTTCCTTCCTTTCACTTCCTTCTTTCTGTCCTTCCTTCTTTCTTCTCCTTCACTTCCTCCCTTATTCCTTTTCTCCTTTTCAGAAGAAGCAAGGACAGCAACAGTGACCATCCTTTGAAAGGATATGGAAGTGGTTATGGAATGCTGGTAGTAAATCACAAAAGTGGTCAAAATGAATCATGAGAGTGTGCATGTCATCTGATCTTGTTTGACAAGAAGAAACATAGATATTTATTCCACACAGTGATGGAATGTCTATGAAGTATTTGGACCTTCCATGGTTACAATGTCTTTGCTCTGTGAAGACAATGTATTTGCACATTTTGTTTCTTGAATTGTATCTGGTATCTCTGGCCAAGTTTCTTCACAGAGACTGATTTGAAAATGGATGTCATCATCAGTGTGAGAAAGGGAGCTTGATTCTTATCACTCTGCCTTTGTTAACTATACTAACTGTTAAAATTCCAGTCCTTTCTCCTAAGCTTAGGGACATCTTGCTGTCCCACAAGAAGCATCTGAGCTTCTGTGACTACAAAGACTGACAACCATCCATCCTGCCTCTGTCTATGAGCACATCTTACCTGCAGAATATCTTCTCAGCCACTCTTCAAAAACAGCATCTGTAAATGTGTGCAGGAGGACAAAAATGGGATCATTTGGTGATAGATGAGTTTGCCCTCCTGTCCCATTCAAAAATAGATGAGCCAAGTTGTGAAGACTTCGAACTGCTGGGTCATATTTCCCTGAAGGATCACTGTACCCTGAATATGCAAACAAAGAAGAACACAAAAATCCCAGTGAAAATTTTGTTTGGAATCTGGAATCCCAGCTGGATACCTTTTTATCTGAAAACTGTGATGTTTTTGTGTTGCTCTGCTTAACATAAATGAGTAGCTAATTCTCTGCCCACTGGCATTTGAGAAATGTCCCTAGCATGCATAATTTTCAGATTAAAATAGCCTTTACAAAAGAATGCTGAGAATGTGGAGTGCAAGGCTTCAGCAGATCTAATGGCAAAATGGCCAAAAATAAACCGCATTACAGCATGAAGATAAAGGTATATCTTTAGGACCCACATGCCTTTCAGCATAATTGAAATAGTTGCATGTTTTTTCTAACTACTGACTTATGTGTATGTATGTTGCCATCTATCCTAATGAGCCAGCTGTTATGTTTCCACACATAATTTCCATGTTTACTGTGAACACATCTGATAAAGCTTCACACGCCCTGTTTTTTCAGTGAAGAAACCCTGTGTAACTCTGTTACTACTCAGCACTTGGTAACCCTCATGTCAGATGTCAGGCTCTCTAGCATGATAAAAACTTCTCATGTTTTCCAGCTCTGACCAAGCTTTCCAGAAAGGGGTCTGTACAGTTAATCTACTAAAGCCATGTTTAGATACATAGATATTGATAGTCCATTTGTCAAACACGGTAAGCATCCAAAACTTTTAGAAATACTTAAAATGTTGCTGGAGATTCTTGTTGTTTGGTTGGGTTTTTTTCTCCAAAAGAAAGAAAATGGAGCAGATCCTTCCCGTCGTGGAAGCTTTGCTTCTTCAAAAGAGCCAGAGGATCTATAGGAGATCTGGCAGGGATCTGAACTGTCACTGGGTAATTTTTTCTCATGAATCCTAATATTTTCTGTTAAAAACTCTGGATTATTGAAGTGCATAAACAGTTGGCAACATACTGGCCAACGATCATGGATCAAATCTTTAGGCTAGTTTCTGTGTTGGGTGTGTGTGTGTGTTCAGATGCCAGTGACTGAAAATTTGCCTTTAAATGTGTCAGGCTTAGAGAAGAACTGCTACATGACCTGGAGAGAAGGACTAACATGTCTAGCAATGAATCCTGTACCCAGACCTCAATCACTACTTCAATACCATTTCATTATTACCAAGGCTTACAATTTATTTTGCTGTCTTTTGTTTGTTTTAATTCAGATACAAGATTAACTGCTATGAGAACTCATTTGCCTCACTTAAGGATACAGGTGTATCAATCCATGGACAAGGATGATCTTAGCTAGTTTCTATTTAGTTCACCAGTGGCAGACTTTTGAGGCTTTTATGCATTTAAAGAACTGACATAAGCTATAAAGTAATTTACCCAGATCTTATTTCCACTTAATACTAAGAACAATGTGTTCTTAGTATCCAGTATAGTGTCTCCAAACTCATACTTTCCACAGGGAAAATGGCAGGCCTTCTCCCTTGACTGATTTGGAGTTATTTTCCATGTTTACCTTCTACTGTGTTACGGAAGCTGTCTGTTGAATTGGAATAGAAAGGAGGAGTGTCAAATACACTAACTTCCAAACACTGAGCAACATCCTCGGGGTCTGGGAGACGTTGTACCATAGGCCGTGCAACATTTCCAGCAGGATTTCTTCGGATGGGACCACCCTCAGTGCCTGAGGGTGGAGAGGAGGGAAAAAACAATACTGGTGCAAAACAGTAGGCCACAGAATGCATCCTTCTAATGACTGAACCATGGGGATAAAAAATCCCTTATAAATTACTCTTAAACTGAATTAATGGGTCAATTCCTCATGTCAGGCAAAGAATCTGAATCTTCATGGGGTCCTATGGGCTGTATCCTTTGTACCAGGATTTAAAAAAACATCTAGAAGTCTCTTACTGAAATTCACGGTTTGGTAAGTGCTTTGGGAATATTTTCTATAGCTTGTAAATGTAATTTCTTGATGAGACCTAGGAGAAAATTTTTGAGGATGTCCTGATAAGGGAGTTGGGGAAAGGACTATAGTTCATTATGTAGGTGACTTACCCAATATTGTGATTTTTCCCTATTTTTTACCCTTATTTCCTTGAAGTTGCTGAGTTGTGGTTTGAAGGTGATGAATATAAAATAATCTTTCTGAGATTTTTTAGTTCTTGCAGCTGAGATAGATATATTAGCATTCAATATTCTTCACATTCAAAACATGTACCACATAGCTAACAAGGGGATTTGTTAGATGTTCTCCTTTTAGGAGCAGAATGCTATGAAAGTAATAAGTGGGACAGTCAGAAGAAAACTTAAGCTTCAGTTAAGAAATGACACTGACAGATTTAATTATTTATGACCCAGGAGATTAATAGATCCAGTGTAACAAGAGAAGTCAAAGCATTTAGTTCTTCCTCTGCTACCAGCTCCTGATCAAATTTTGAACTGCTTAGTGCCTCAGTGCAAGACAGATGATAAGTATGTACTATCTCACAAGACTGATGAAACTTGGATTAACAATATTCAAAAACCACTTCAGGACTTTTTGGCTGGGAAAAGTCTTTGCAATTTAATGTATTGCATTTATTATTAAAATTATTTTGTCTCCAAACATCTGCCAGCAGTCATACTTACTGTTACAGATGGTTCCCAAAGTTTCATAGTCTTCTACATTTTCACATAACACTCGCCACTGAGAGAAGATTGAATTCTGGCTGATAAGAGAGACATCAAAATTGCTTCTAGCTCCCATCAAGTCATCCGAGCAGATATCACAGATGTTTTGTCCTGTTGCAAAGTTCCAGTAAGGCAGTCCAAAAGTGGGGTCCTGTAGCATGTTCTAAACCACATAAATAAGGTATTAATACATGTGTGCCTCAGACTGCTACAATATTCACTGCTGGAAAGATGTTAAAATCCTGTTAAATAGATCTTCACAAGAGTCAGAGTCCTGCCTCATGGAGGAGAGGAAATCTATGGAAAATCTATGAAACTTATGTAAAAGCTTTTGGTAGTTTTTCATGTTAATGCCTTTGTTCAACAAAGCAGATACTTGGACTACTGAATCAAGTCATCTATCTCCCTTACTAGTAAGACAATACCTCTTCCATGAAACCATATCATGAGTAGTAAGAAACATCACTTAATACTGATACAGCATTTCCCCAAGCATTTTGAATGGTCTGTCAACAACAGCAGTGATTGTAACACATAGAATAAATAAGCCAACTACAGAATGACTGAGCAGATGAAAAAGTAAGAAAAAAGGATACTGGCCCTTCAAATTCTTATTGTTTAGTTCTAGAATGGGTTGGAGTTCAGCAGGTCTGGACTGTGTCCTGGCTTACAATATTTATGTAGCAGGATGTTATATATATTTGGCTAGGCAAATCAACTTAACTAATGATCAAATTTACTAACTTAAACAGGAGTATACATTAAATGACCAAGAGCTAGAACTCCTCAGAGCTTCCATGTAATATAATGCCACTGATGTTGACTGTGAGGTTTTGAAGGGAGTTTGTGCCCCAGCTTGATGCAGAGCCATTGAAGGTAGAGGCAATTCTTGAAGTGATTTCTGTAACCAGTTACACTAATTGTACAACTAAAATGTGATTCTGAATCCCCAAGCCATCTCTGGAATACGTTTCTTTAGAATTTCTTCTGCTTTGATTAGTCTAATTTAGTCAAGAATCAGGGCCTTGATGTTAAAAATAACACTGGCAATAACTTTTATTGATACAATAAAATGCATTCTATGAATATATCTATAATTTATATCTATTTTAACAGGATATTTTAATCTAAATGTTACTTTTTCCATTACTCTGATTGAAATACTGTTTTTAACATGTCTATAACCAATGGCGGTCTAAAACCTAAATGCACTTTATTAAGTATAGTATACCCAAGGAGTTATTGAAGTTGAATCAGAAATACTTCAACACATAGAAAGAGGTGCTATAATTCTTGCCTATTGGAACATGGGCAGAAGTTCTTTAACTGTACAAAACATAGTACGAACACATGACTCAACATTAATGAAAACTTTACCTGTATGTCTCTTTCAAGCTGCAGTAGATGGTACCTATGCCATGTGAGAAAAGCTGGTCCCTCATGAGAGAAATCAACTTCAAAACTCTGTTGCCCTGCACCAAGGAAAGTCTTCCTGACAGAGTAATAATGAGACCACACAAAGTAGTTATAAATGGAGATATTCTCAAATTGTGGTGTGTTGTCATCTGGTCCAAATATCTCCTCACGTCGTCGTGTGGCAATAACAATGTCAGGATGGATTGTCACCTTGGCTTGGTGTAAGGCATTCACAAAACGCCTCCTTTCTTCTCCACTCAAATCCAAAAGATTCCTCCTGACTGTGAGGATACAGAAGAAGCAAGTTACCAAAGTAATTGACATTCAAGTCTGATCTCACAAAACTAATTTATTTTGCTCCTAGTTATTCTGGGGAAGTCCCTTTTTCTTCAAGCATTCATCCTTTGTTTTTTTTTTTATTGGGGCAATTAAGAGACTAGAAAATGCTAATTATCAGAAAGGTTGAGCTGAAGAAAAATAAAGCCAAACCCTTGTGGTTTTAATGTTTTTAGAAGTATTTTTACAGATCATCCTCTCATTCTGTCAAAGAAATGACAGACAGTTCTCTGTCACACAAAACTTTCAGAACTTCATCAAATATATTTAAGGTTTTCTGTGGTAATACTGTATAAAAAAGAATACTACACAGCAATTTACAATAATCAAATCTGTCACCTGAAATTTAGTTGAGTGGTACATTGTTTATACTTGAACCTTTGTAAGAAAAATGCCAGATTCAACAGTGGATTGGATTGTGGATTCCACATAGTACCACATCACTCTTTGATGTCATTATCTGGTATTATTAACAACAGCCATATATTAGTTCTCTTTAGCAGTATATCTCAAAACCATTTAAGAATACCATTGTCCACATACAGACAGCGAAATGAGGAAGAAAATTTACTTGTTGAAATACCACTAGAAGCAACAGAATCCTCATCAACTCAGACCCTGTCCAGGACTCTTTCACTTGGACTGAGAAGATTTCAGGCTAAATTTAGGCTAAGACACAGGTAGAAGTCCTCACAGCCGTTCTTCAACATGTACTCATTTTCATTATAAAAAATACTGTAAAATCCATTATTGTCCAAATGAATGATAGACTATGTTGGTATGAGAAGCAATAGGTCTTCAGCATGAATCAATATGAAGAATAAAAGTGAATTATATTTCACTTTATAAAGTTGATTCAGTGGGGGATATTTGCCCTTATCAAAGCACTGGAACAGGCTGCCCAGAGAGGTTGTGGAGTCTCCTTCCCTGGATATATTCAAACCCCGCCTGGATGCGTTCCTGTGTGATGTACTCTAGATGACCCTGCTCTGGCAGGGGGGGTGGACTAGATGATCTTTCGAGGTCCCTTCCATCCCCTTAGATTCTGTGATTCTGTGAAAGTTTATAGAACTACTTTTATGAAGCATAAATTTCATCCAAGGACTGTATACTGAAACAGGCTTTTCTGTTTTGCAGAACAGAACTGATATGCTAAGCCTTGTCACTGAAGGGTCTTTTCTTGTTGATTTTAAGTAGCACTCTAAAAGTATCCACCTAATTTTGATTTACCTAGACATCTTAGCCTTTTCATTTTTCAAAATATATGCCTGAACCACAATAAAAAAAATTGGACTATTATTAAAATTAGGCATGAATTTAGAAGACATGAAGGCACCAAACTGCATTTTACAGTTATTTTATATGGATATATCAACAGTAATCCAATAATTATTTCTGAAGTCTGAGCAGCTGGGACTAGCTCTATGGATGGACAAAAGAGATGGCTTCCATGTGGAAACGTAAAAAATAATAAGAAGCTAATTTCCTCTATTTAAATTCTTGTTGTCATGCATGCTGAATCTGATTTGCTCAGCTTTTTACTGAGTAATAAAGGAGTTAATAAGCGAGAAAGGTAAAAAGTGGTCTTGTATACCCTAGAAAATCAGTTAAAGCTGCTTTTTGCCTATCTCCAGATTTACTTTGTTAAGTTTTTGTATGTTAACATTTATTTCATGGTTATTTTTCAGACTTATCATCGTTGTTAATGAGAACAGTACAGAGGGTGCAAACTGGCTTAGCAGATCCAAGTCATACTTCCTGCTATCTAATTTGCTTCTTGGAACTCAAAGGATAAATATATTCCTAAGGTCTTTTCCACACCCTGAATAAGTTGTTTATAAAGAGTCTTATTGTTAAGATTTTTAATTGCTAAGCAGTCCTTTTACTAACACTTGCTGGAACAGGCACTCATGTTCATGGAGCATTTCTTATCTGCTGAAAATAGTGGCAGTGCTGATTCGTCTTTACACAAGAGGCACTGCACACTTGTGCTAGAGATGTGTTGTTTCTTATGTCAACTGATCCCCCCATCACTCATTTGGGGAATCATGGATTTTACAGTATTTCAATAACATCTTTAGACTTTCAATAATAAAGCCTGAAATCTTGTTCATTCCGGTGCTTTTGAGTTGAGAACCAGGATCTGTCCCCAAACTTGCTTGCCTTTTTCAGTTTGTCTACAATATTCAACATTTTTCCAGTCCCACAAGGATTTCATAACTATTTAAAAATATTTTAGACATCTATTTACTGATATTCTGGGCTAAGCTGAAGCTGGGAACTCTCAGAAAGGCCCACCAGTCCCTGTGCTTATTCACATGAACTGTTCATAGTCATGAGTTAAGGCTTTTAAAATAAGTAAGTAAAAATTTACAAGGCCAGGTACATAGTTTAGAAACTTATTAAGGGATTTTGAATCTAAAGATCTGCTGTCACAATTAAAGTAGTCCCAAGGTATTAAACATGATATCTAGATATGATATCTAGATATTATTCCCACACATACTCACAAACAAATATACATGTCTCTATATACTGTTTTACTTTTAAATGATTCCAGAATTTACAATTTTTTCAACTTAGATGTTCTATTCTGTAATGGACTTGGTCCTAATCCTGCACTGACTACAGGGTTTGTTTCTTCCTTTCAGTGGGTAGTAAATGTAGATGCTTGGTACACAAGCTGAATAACTCATCTAGCAGCTGCCTTAATAAACCCTATGACAATGTAGATTTGCTAAATAAATATAAGGTTAATTCTATATTTTAATTTTTCATGTTGTATTTTGATGCTCTTACCTATATTGATTTGCTGGCTACAGGTAGGTCCACTCCAGCCAGGGCGACATGACCCACAATTGTAACCAGAGAAGTTACCGTTGCACCGGCAGGTTTGGTTGAAGAAGCGCAAGGGCCACTGCTCACGGTCATCTCGCCCATCATGGATGTACTGTGGGCCATGGGGTCGCAAATCGACAGTCACCTGTACACATCGGCCCCTCCCCGTAGACACACCACACCGGTCAGTACCTGGCCCAAACACAGGGAAATAGTCTGGGCAACACATGCCGCTCCTCAGGGACTCGACGGTAGCACACTGGCGAGGGAACTGAGCTCCAGCTTGGCCAAACCTGCCGAGAAGCAGTGGGAAGGAAAGGAGCAGCAGCATGGAGAGCTGCATGATAGCGGATCCAACAGAGCCGACTCCTTCTGAGAGCTAGTGGGTTCACGCACGATGAATTCTCCTCTTCTGCAATGAAACAACCAGCTCCCTCTACATAAAGAGAGATAAAGAGAGAGATAAAGAGAGAAATAAAAAAAAGAATAAAAACAAGTGATGCAAATCTCCAGGCTACTCCTTCCACCTCAGAAAGTGCCTCTGAGCCCTGCACTTCAATACTCTAACTGGAAAATTGAACAACTCTGACTACAGACACTAATGTTCTTCTCTTCTCTCATTATATGCACATAGTAACTACTTAGAGCTGTATTGCTCATTGACTTCTAAGTGCTTCCTGAATGTTCATTCATGTTGTACATCTGCCAGCCAGATCTACTTCACTACCACAAAATGCTAAAACCTGTCTAAGGCGCCAGTTTTTTGAACCTTTTTTTTCAACCTTCTCACTCCCCCACTTGTTCATGACTTTCTTTTCTGCATTTAACTAGCGTTCTCTTGTTCTCTGCTCAGCAGTTCCTCTTTGTGTTCCCTTGCTGTTCCCTAATGGCAGCTCCACCAGAAAGTGAAGCTACAATGCTTCATGCATTGTACCTGTTTTTCTGGTACCTCTCCTCTGCTGAGATCCTGTTCTATCTCTGCACGTCCTATGTCTGTGTCTGACTCGAAATAAGAACTGCTAATTTCTCTCTTGGTTCAGTCTGTTTACTAATCCTTCTACCAACAGAGTATGGCTTGGCCTCACCCTCCTTCTTCTATTAATCCCCTTTCTACTTCAGTGCATTTCCCTGGACTTTAAGTACTTGAGCAGCACATGATTTCTTTCATGCTTATCTCCTTGTGATTTTACAAGTTTTAGCAAAGGTCAGAGACAAATACTTGAATTCAAAACAGAACAACTGGGAAGTTTTTTGGTTTTTTTAATTACTTGTGAAGAAAGGCTCACTTGAAACCAGACAAAGAACACTGGGGAAATTCACATTTAACAGACTTTTTTAAAAAAATTAAAATCTTCAAATGACATTTTCAAGATCAGGCTGAAATAAATGACAAAGATACATTATTTAGGAAATTAAACATTCCAATCTTAAACTTACAGTTTTCATGTTAACATTTTTTTTTGATAATCAAATAAAAAGACAATGATCATATTGGAGTATCCTGAAATGCTAAATTCTGAGCAGGTGCTGTGAAGGTTAAAGAAACAAAGAAGTAGAGAAAAACAGTCTCTGAAATGAACGAAATACTATTATTTGCAAGGACGATTTCCACTGAGCGAAACTGGCCTTATTCAAGCTCTTACTCTTTTTATGAGCTATCAATAAGGATAGTTTCAGAGGTGTGAGGATGTTTTGTTAAGAAACTTCTTAACTGGCACTGAGACAACACATTAACGAGTTTTCTGGGAAAAGGTTCAATCACAGTGTTACTGACATCGAGCAGAAAATGGATTACCTACTCCTTCTGCTTCTCTATATTCAAGTCAAAATGTGAGAGTGTACCCAACTCTGGCAGGCCACAGAACTACGGTGTTGGCGCATCTATTCTTGCCAACCTGCTATGAACCACAACAGTGGTCCTTGCCATCTGTGTCTTGTATAACTGAACGTGCTATAGCTTGCTTCAGTGTAAGATCAGAGCTTTTAGTACACTTCTCAGCATCTTTAATTCATTCTCCATTTGCAGACAGGAATATTTGATAATCCTTAAGTGAAAGTCCTTCCTTTTCCTGGCTTTCATTTTATTTTCCACATGAGTCTATTTTCTCTTCTTTATTAGGTTACTCTGTACCCTGCTTCTTTCCAATCTTAAACCTTTTGTATCTGAACATGTCTATTGGGACACATGCAACACAAATCCTTTGTTATCACATCGGGAGGTAAACCAGAGGTAGTAAAAAATATCTTGAGAGTTTATCTGAAAAGAGTTCCCAGGTCAAGAAGAAGCATACAGGTTTTAGCTATGAATATTTAGCAAATACAGCAAATTCATAATAACCTTAGAAGGGGTAAATTCTGATCCTTAGGTGAAGCCCCAGTAAAAAAGAGCAAACAGATATACTGCCTGCCATCATAAAACTTCTGTTTATAATGGTGGACATGCTGTAGATCTTTTGTAAGCTTTCTGTGTAGCCAGCACCTATTAATTTTGTTCAACAGAGCTGCACATCTGAGGATCATTTCCCTTTTTTGCCCCCAGAAGTTCCCTTGGGTTTCCTGATGGAAAGCTTGCTGAACAGTTTGGTAGTATGCAACAACTTTTAGTCTCTATTTTGATATTCTTACCCTTAGAGACTCCAGCTCCCCTACTGTGCCTGGAAAGATTTGACTTTGGAGATTATCCAAATACACAACAAGCATGTTTCTGTGTCTCTGTTCAGAAAGGGCTTGTCTACATAAGCAAGGTAATGAAGAAAAAGTGTGTGAACCCCTAGCTCACTAATTGCCTGTGTGGACTGAAAGCCCTGCAAAGAGATTTAATTAATATGCCATACATTTTCATATAGTTTGCACAATTTTCCTTGTGTAAACATTAGTTTTTGATGCTGAGAACAGGTCTCTATGCAGCCATACAAGGTTTAGCTGTGACCTATAGCCTAACCTACTGGAGATTATGAAAATGCTGCTATGAAAATATAGCCAGTTCTATTTGTGCCTGGTGATGAAAGCTGATGTGCTGGTTCTATCTCACCTCATGCCATTAGCTGTATAACCATCAGTTCGCCAGGAGCTACCCTACAGTATTTACTGAGTGCCCAAATCTGCAAATTCTTTAAACTATGATGTACTTTGAGAGCTACAGTAACTCACTAAGATTTCTGTTCCCCAATCTCCAGACACATAAACCCCTAGAAAAATTAGATTTTGTCAACTTCATCTAACATGAATGGGAAGTAGTTTAGTGTTACTATTGTTACTTGTGTATCACCTCTGGTGTGATGACGCCACACTGCAAGTGTTTGTGAGCTGAATATTGGAGTGGTCAAGTGGATGAATTTAGCACCTGAAATGAAGGTACATCTGTGGTAACCTTCATCATCACAGCCTTAACCTTCCGAGGATTTGGAAACCAACAGCCTCATCTTCAACTGGTGTAAACTGATCCATGATTTACATTACCTGTGAATCTTGACTAGGTCTTAAATGCCTAAGCTTCTTTTTGTTAGTATTGTTTTTTTTTTCTTTTTTCTTTCTTTTTTTTTTTTTCTTTTTTTCCTTGTAAGTACCATCATTTTTTTCACAAAATAAGCTAGGTCCTTAGTTTACAGAAACAGCTCTGAATTGTTTTGAATTTCTTTTTCCTTCCCAGTAGAAGAAAATAATACTCCTTTTATGAAAAAGGCAGAACTAGATTTCACTTACAGGATAAGTGGAGGCTTCGAAGATGAGTCAGAAGTGACCTTCTGTTTCCTATATCTCAGTACAAACACAAATGTTCAGAAATTTTGGGTTCACATATGAATCCAAATGCTGCATGGGATCTCTGTGAAAAACAACAGAGAACATTTAATCCTCATATTTGTCTGGAAGTGAAAATGTGAAAATATAGTCTTCCAGAATGAAACCATATATATTATATAATAAAATTTAAGGAAAGCTATTTTAATTCATTAGATTCTAAAAATATTAAAATGGGTATAAATAGCCATTGTCATCTTTTAATTTGAACTGGGAAATAATATTTCATATATTTATATATAAAACTCACATTTCTATTCACTGAACATGATATACAGTTCTAATGTTTTATAAAGATTGTTATTAATGTTAACATAGATGACTCACTTTGGCTTTGTTCTACAGCTACACATAAATAAAATAAGTTTTACTGAAAGTGCAGGCAAGTTGTCAGGAGAAGAGTACTGGTAAAAAGGGATTTCTGTCAATCATTTTTAAAAGTAAGCTTGCATTTTTTCACGGAAAGGAATTACCTGAAATGGCAGGTGGGCTAGAATTTTCTCTTGGATCATATAATACTGCAAGACCTTTACCTCAGCTCAAAAATGTCAGTATTTCTTGGGATGTGTCACAACCTGTGATCCATATACTGGAAAATATGAAATGACATTATTTTTTTTTTCTGACTAAATAAGGCTTTCACAGTCAAAGTTAAAGAAACAAGGTCAGTTTAACCATTCCTCCTCCTTTCCCCTTGAAAACAGGAAAAAGTTCAATTGAAGTTGCAGAGCTTCTCCTAAGGACATTAGAAGGCAAAAATGGAAGATCAGCTCTTCCAGTAAAGCTGGCAGGTCCTCTGAAATGTTTGTGAAAGTAGGAGTAGGATTCCATGCTCTGTCAGCAGCCTATGTACATACCCACTCAAGGGGGCCCCAGTAGGATGAGTTAAGGGGCTCAGTGACATGAGTTAAGGGGCCCAGTAGGACAAGCTGCAGATCTGCTCCATAGCTGATGTAAAGCCAAAAGTTTGGGCTGCCCTTCTTCCTCCAAAAAGGAGGAGTCCTCCAAAAAGGAGCTGCTTTTTGGCAGAGACTGTCCTTGCTGCTTCTACTTGAGCCATGTTGCAGCTGCTTAGCAGCTGTGTCTGTGTCCAGTCTGTCTGGCATTCACTCTCGACTTCTGACTCCCTTCCTGTGGAGAGCAGCTATCCCTTGCTCCTCCCTGACACCTTCATCTCCCAGTCATGTGTCTTCACCAATGCAAGGATATCACTGTGCTCTAAGCCTGACGGCTGGTCTGTGCCATCAAGGGGGAGAATCCGTATCTTGGCACTGTGCTTGCTCTTGAACTATGCTTGGTCATCTCTCAGTAGCAATGTTTGCCTATTTGTATATGTCATCACAGTGTAATGTTATAAGGTTAGATAACTGAAATAGATAAAGGGTATGTAAGATCATGCAAAACAAATTGGTTAAAGTTGTGAATTTAACTATTTGTGTTTCAACAATGCCCCAAACAGATGTTCATGTCTGCAGGAAAAATATCATATTTTAAGCCATAGTTTATGTTAAATGCCTTGACTATGGTACCAGTTTCACAGTGAGCTCAGCAGTGTTTTACAGGAAATAGCATGGCTACAACCACTTGAATCATTAATTTTAATATGATGTTTCTTTGTAAACATGTAAGATGTTTCTTTGGTAAGCATTTTTCTGAAAAGGAAAAGAATTACATACATTTCAGTTTTGGAGAGATAGGAAATGAACTTCAGAAATTAATACATTTTAATAGACTTTACAGTTTTAAGTATAAGACAATTCCATTTTACTTCAGTAAGCTCAAGAAACCTAGAATTTTATGCAAAATTAACTAGACAAACTTTGGACACATCTGACAATATCTCACATTTTAAAAAATGAGAATTTTAATGATAAAACTGTTTTAGAAACAATAAAAAAAATTAATAAACAACCCAACTTCTGAGTTTCCAAAGGAGCAGGACTTTTTGATAAGCATGCAGAGATTGATGGCACAGCTAGGTAGTAACAACAGTAACAGCACATTTTCAGATGACTCAAATGCATTTTTTAGTAAATGTCAAGGTCCTGATTTTGACAGCCTAAATATTTTAAAGCTTATTTCCTTTTCTTTTTATTTCTTTCTTTTTTCCCTCCCTCAGCTTCCACTTTTTCATTTGATACTTTTGAAGATATATCTCTTGGTGTGTGTGAAACAAGATGGAAAAATGAAGTCTATCTGCTCACAGTACACACCAAGATTTACCCCATTACATGTTGACCAGTGTCCATCAATAAATGTGTACCAGCCCAAAATGAAGGACACATCATTAGGGAGAACTGGATCCTATGATTGTGTTGTTTTGGGTTTTTTTTGATCAGAGGCACTTCTTTTTTTTTTTCTTTCTGTTTTAATGCCAGCCTACTCACTTTAAAACTGTCATTTTTCCAGTCTTCTAGATCTGCTCTTTCGCTTTCATTCTTTCTAGTATGCCACCTTTAATTTTCTGTTTTGACAGCTCTATTTTTATGCTATAGATATTTTTCTCTGTGTTGCAAACACCTATCTTGAGGCCTTGGATTGTTTCTTATTGCTTGTCCCTACAGAAGTCCTGAACAATGTCTTTTCTCTTTTAGTTTATGGCACTCCTAGCCCTTTCTGGCCACTCTTTGGTGCCCCCACACAATCCTGCAGACTTAGTTCCAGTTCTGAACAAGGCATGACTCACCCCTGGTCACTGCCAGTGTAATAACACACGTGGGTGTGGTGCTCAAGCTAGCCATGTGCACTTAGTATACTGGTTCTGTATCAGCCACAACCTCAGGCAATTTTATTATGTTTTATACTGCACAGTACCAAACATGATTAAAATCAGGCCTTTATCTCTACTTCTGTTGTCCTTTTCTGATTAAATTGTCTGTTCTTCAGGTCTTTTGCTCATCTGTATTTCTTACAAACCCTTACTTGTATTTTCTTGCTCTTCTAATATCCTGTTAGTTTTTTATTAGTGACACCCATTTATACATTGACGTTATAGGTATTCAAGAAGATGTTTTAATACATAAAGTTACACTTTTTTCCCCCCTCAATAGTTTAATTGAAACACTTCATTTGAACTGGAATATTTTAAAGAAGAATAACAAAAGAAGCAGAAGAAGCTGTCTAGACCTTAGGTACCAAGGTCCAAGGGAGTAAAATCACAGAATGAGAGCACCACTCAGACTGGAATCTAATTAATCCAACCTCCTGTTCAAAACAAGTTTGACACTGAATTCAGAACAGGTCTGTATCCAGTTGAATCTTAGAAAACTCAAAGGATGGAGATGGCACAACCTTCTGTGTTACAATTCCACCGCTGAGCTGTCCTCAAGGTGGCTTTTTTTTCTTTTTTACTCTGGGCCAGAACCTGCCTTGTGTTTTTAGAAGCCAACAGTGTCAGACTGCTGTTGGGTATCCTCAAAGCCATCCTTTCTCCTGCCTGAAACAGCTCCAATCCCACAGCCTATCCCTGTGGATCAGGGGCTCCAGCCCCATCATCTTGGTGGCCACCTCTGAACTTATTCTATTGTGGGGATCTGGCAAGCACTGGGCTGAGAGGACAGTCCATAGCCATCCTTCAAAAGTGCTCCATAGCCCTGCTGGCCCCAGTCTTCACTCTTACAAGGCTCTACCTTCCTAGGACAGTGTTTGGCTTCATCCTTGATGAATTTCATGGTGTCCTGAAAGCCCCTTTCTCCCCCTGTTCAGGATCCACAGGATTGCATCCTGGCTGTCAAGTGTGGTGACTGCTCCCTCTTAGTGTCAGCTGTAAATTTCATGTACTTGCCCTCTGTCCCCTCCTCTGGGTCACTGGAAGAAATGTCAAGGATAACAAGTTCCAGCATAGGTCCCGTGGTACTCCACTCGTTACCCAGAAGAGCATGAACGCATTTACCTTGGAAGCTCTTCCTCTTGCCCCTGATGTCTCTTGCAAAGTTTCAGCTTTGCTCAGCTTTGGTTTTTATAACTCTTACTCCAGTTTGTCATGAGGATGCCAACCTGAGACAGTGGTCTTACTTCCTTAGAGAGGGACTCTTGACCATAAAAGGCCTGTAACACCAGCACTTCAGCCAGTTGTTAATTTATAACTTGCACCTTTTTCTACTCAAGCCCTTCATTTTCATCTGTAGGAAGTAGGTGAGCACTACTGAGGCTTCCACTGGTAGCTGTCAAATCTTACCTCTGAAATTCACGTTTGCTTTCAGAATTTTTTAGTACATTTTCTTATAGTCCAAGTGTCCCTTGCCCATCAACAAGGGATATTAGTCTGAGACCCAGACAAAACTTGACAGTATCCCTCCAATATCCCAGATCTGAGCAGCTGTCAGTCAACAGATCATCTGTGACAACATGCCAGTTCAGCAAACAGGTGCCCCTTTCCCTGCAAGGGAGAATCTTCAAGCACTGCCAGCTCCATTTCTTTTTCCTGTGCATGGTGGTTAGGTGCAATGAGCTCTGAAAACGTCTCTAGAAGAATTTACTCCCCTTTCCTGACTGCATACTACACCAGCTGTGAAAATTAAGTTTTCAAGGCAGACAAGAAATCCTTCTCCTGCTATTACATATCACAAACTTTCAATTTTCCCCTTCCTGGGAGTCTCCAGCCATCACTTGCTCAAGTGCAACCCAGACTTTAGACTAAATAATTTGTAACATCCTCATCTCCTCTCTAGTTGTTTGGGTTCATAGATTTTACTGTAAAATGTAAATAGACTTCTGAAGAATCTACTACTGTTTGCACTCAAATATTTCATCTTGGATCAGCTCAGCATCTCTTGTCATAAATGTCTGAGATCAACAAACTAGGCAGCACTGAAGGGGCAGCACTGGAGGACATCACTGAATACCACATATGACCAGTTAACCGAGATCACTTTCACTCTGAAATAAGGGTGGATCTGGAATAGGAGATATTGCTCAGATATAATGCTCATCTTTCCTACAGCAACCTACTAATAAAAGTTTTTTAGTATATTTTCAAAGTAGGCAGGAAGTCTGGAGCTAGGATATACACATCTGTTTGTGATGTATGAGAACACAGTATTCATTCATAAGCTCCACTCCTGAACACGTGAAAAGACATATGACTGTAGTGATACTGCTTCTCGATTTTTTATTCTTGTGAAACTGTAAGTTAAAGAATCATTAAAGGTCAGTGCCAGGACGTAGATCCTTAACAACCAAACTCATAGAGAATATATAGTGAAACAAGGTTATCTATTCAGATAAACTATCTCTTTGCACTTCTTCAGTTGCCGTAGGCTTGCTTAATTATGTGTGTTTGAGTAAGCACATCACATTTTGAGGTCTAGGTTATTTCTTATAATTTTAGCTGGTGCATCCTAACAGTACAAAGCAAGGCTAATGTAAAGGAGAGCAAAATTCACCTAATAATTTTTTTCCTGAAAAGCAGTGGAAAAAAACATTAAAAGAAGAACCTATCGTGTCATTGTTTTTCTAGCATACACTAAGCAATAAACAGTCAAAACTACTGTCTCAAGGTATCAGTAGACAGCTGCAGAGATTACACCAATTATCCAGATTGCAGGAAATGGTTCTGGATTTTCATTAGCAGAACATGTGGATGCAGAAGAAGTTAAATTTAGAAACAAATTATGAAATGACAAGGCAACAAACAACACTGACATCAATTGGTGTAAAATATATATTTCTGTTTATAATTGGAAGCACAGCCAATAGGAAACTTATTGCTCAAAATTTTTACTCAGATTAGCACATACAGTGAAACTGATACAAGGTGGTCTTGCTGTTGTTTACCATTCAAAGTGTAAAAATACATAACCATAAGGAGCTTATAAAAGTCTCATATCTCCTAGCTGCATAAACTTCAGGTTTTAGCAAATTACTTCCAGGTAGAATTGGCGAGTGTAACTATAAACATTTAAACTCAGTGGTCTGTTAAATAGCAAATATATAACCAATTTGCAGTAGTAGTAAAGGCAGTATGTCAGTCTCAGGTAATGCAAATCAACATAGCTCCATTGGTTTTAGTAACATAGAATTACAGTGAGCCTGAGGGAACTTGGACATTTACGATGAAGACTTGGCTCATTTGTGTTTGTTAACCTTTAGTAGGCTTATTTGCCAACTAGAACAGCACAAAAGTAATGCTTACTGTTACAAGAAAGAGCAGTGATTCCCAGTTAGTTCTATTATGTATTGTCCTAGTCTATATTATGTCCTTTTTTGTTAGAGAATTGATAGTCAAGGCTGTGGTCAACATGAAGCTCCACTTAGAGTAACCTTACAGAATTGGAAATACCATTCTGAAAGAATAGAAATAAAAAGACTTTTTTGCATGGTTTGGGTTATATATGAAGTTTCTACACACTCCCTAAATTGTTTAGTCTCCTTCTCGTGTCTTCCCTTTGTTGTGTCAGATTTTGAAAACCCCATATTTCCTAGGATGCTTCTCATACATAGAGCGATATTAATTTCTCTGGGAAATAATATAAATATTGTACTGTATTCCACTGTAAAACTGAAATCTGGATAAATGATAATTAAAACAGGATTAATCAGTGGCAATAATTTTCTTATCTTCATCCAACAGACTGAATGATGTTTTTCTCAGATTACTAGTAACTACATACTATTTATTTTTTTTTCTAAAAAATGCTAATTCTGTTTTCATTGGGAGAAAGTTCATACTAGTTTTCTTGAAAGATGAACAAATTATAAATTCATATATAGGAAGAATGAATAAGGCAAAATGTGATTTTTCTTTGAAGATTTGGATAATGTGATTTAAAAAAATATTCAAGTCAAATCATATTTTAGACTACTTGATATTGCTTTTCTTAATTTTCATAAGTAGTCTCACATAGACTATAAACGCTTTAAAGCATAAGTATTTTCAGTCATTGTACTTCCTAAAATGTATCAAATACTGCTACATTCAAATAAACAAATATTTTAGCCATTGTACTTAAATGCATGCCATAATAATGCTAATAATTTCTGATCATGTTCTCCATATTCTCTTGTGTTTCTTATTCTGGGATGATATCAGTGGGTTTAAGAATGACTGAGAGATTAAATTGTTCTGCAGTGGTTTCTGCAAAACACAGTGCAGAAAATTTAGTCTGTGTCTGTAGTTCAAGAGTTCACCTTCAGCAGGGAAACTTATATAAGTGATTGGAGTCTTTATTACTTTCACCAAACACAGTATAGTGCCTAGAGAGACATCTGCAGTTTCAAAATAATGCAATAGAGCTGACAAATGACTGCCTACAGAGAAATGAGTGAGACCTGGAAGAGTGTTGCAGATCGGCATAAAATGAAAATAAGTAGCACTTTTCTAAGAGTTTGAAGTAGCTCTAAAATAACACACATCACTATTGCCTCTTGAAGATACATATAGGATTTGAGAGCAGTATTTCAGAGAAACAGTTGACTGACAAAGGCACAAGATTGGATACAGCTTCCAGAAAGTAGAAAAAAAGGTTGTTTTTTTTTTTCTCCTGAATTTACAGAGAAATAAATACAATGAGCCTGGAGACATGAATTTTACTTGTAAGTGACTGTTGATGGAATCTGACACTTTCAGCAGCCTTGGATGAAGTAACTAAGGTATGTTGTAGACCTAGGGACAAACTTGATATTAAAGCTGGCTTTGTGTTGTGAGCATATACAGTGGAGAGACAGTTTTGACTGGCACACTGCAATGGCAGCTGGGCAATGTAAAATTCTGGGTTTTAATATAGGAAATTGTCTAACATACTTTCATATGGTCATTGAACCCAGAATTTCTGTCGATGAGACTTGGGGAGGGTCTCTGCAGAAATTGAGTTTACAGGAATTAGGGTGTCGACAGGAATTAGAGTGTCGTTCACCAACAGTGCAGTGCACCTGTCAGCCTCCCCCAGGCTCTCTTCTACTCCTCTCCCAGCTCAGTGTTCAGCAAATTTCTTCTCCTCTGTTCTCACTCTGATGAGTTTGTTATCAAGAGGGCTAGCATTATATGCTTTGTTTTTATTGCAGAAGTATTTTGAACAAGATCCTGAGCTACTGAAGTAAATGGGAATTTTGCTACTGAGTTAGTCAACCACAAAAAAGCCATAATCCAAAAAACCTTTTTAAAATTGAATTAAAATTAATAGAATTAAAACAAACCCAAAACAAGCTAGCTGATTCTGGTGATTTGTAATATCCTTTGTCCTGCCCCTTCAGATCAAAGAGTCTTCAAGGACAAAGATAGTGTTCGTCTAACACATTTTAGCCATTATAAAACACCATGAAATTAAAGACACAAGAGGCCAGATCATTGTTTGGAGTAAACTGTGGTAGCTTCAACAAATTATACTGTTTAGGATGTGGCCATTGATGCCCGAGAAGCTACAGTGATTTATATTTATTAAGAATCAAGTCCTCTGTTCTTCAAGAAACTGAATCTCTATTTTCTTCTTTGCTGAAATAGTTTCCATTGTTTGCTTGAAAAGCAATCTTCCAATGTTATGAAGTGAAAGACCTGCTGGGTTATACTTACTGCCATGTGACACTTTGTTCCAGGCCTTGAAAACACAAAAAATACTGGCAAAAGATTTATTTTTTCTTAAATTTGTGTTATTCCATTTATAGCCACATAGCCTGTGGCCTGAAGAAAATAATGACTGAAGTGGTCAATAATGGTCAATACTTTCAGTTTTATAGTTGAAAATACTTTGTGGAGAATTATTGTATCAAGCTAATACATTACTGCTTTGTAAATTATCTTTAAAGAGTAATTACCAACATGTTTGCATAGTAGGTGGAAAACAGAAGCTTGATGCAAGGAAAGACAGCTATTTATAGAGAAGGCAAAACTAATAGCCACTGTCTTCAGGGTCAATGTTTTTCTCAGAGCCTACTGAAATTAATAACAGTCTTTCTTTTGACTTTGCTGGACTGTAGACTAGGTCTATCACGATTGACAGAAATTCATAGTATGCAACCACAAATAGATTGCTCTGAGAAACAGAATGTTAAATCCTCCTTGCCAAGCTCTATGACTTATCTTAATAGCTTTGATGAAAATCACTTAACTTTTATGGGTTAAATCGGTGAAGATCTTCTGGTGTTAAGAAAACTTTGTGATATTTCTTGTCATGCCAACAGCTTCGGAATTGTGTTCAGTTGCAGAGTTAGAAGTTGATGCTGGTGCATTTGAACTCAAGACTGAAAGACAAGAGAGAAATGCTTTCTGCTTAAAGGATAAAAAGGTGCATGTTATTATTTCTAAAAACCAGGTATTGCCATACAAAGCATTACTTTGCATTTTTACAGCTGCCATAGGTCAGATTTCACAAGGATGGCTGCTGCTAGTGATAGTGATAATGTAAATGATATAACAGTGGTATTCTGTCCTTTAAGGTTATCCTTTGCCACTGCACAGTTCTAAGATTTTTCTTACTGGAAGAAAGCTGCAGATCCATTTTGAAGCTGAAGTTCACATTTGTTATTTATGAATATCAGAGTTCTAGTCACAATTTTTTCCAACAAAATGATGGAGTCCTTGATCAACACTAGCCTGAACAACTGTGTTATACCCATTTAATATGTCTCAGTATTTTCAATCAACTAGGATAGTTCCCTTCATTTCAAGATGCAAACTCTTTTATGGTGCTGCTACCGAGACATTTGTTCTGAAAATGGGGCAGTGTTTCATTCCAGTTGTGACTGAAGTTGATATATGTTAAGAATTGATGTAAAGCATTACTGAGTCCCATAACTAACGAAAGCCCTTGGAAATTTCATTACTGAGCAGACCTGAAAAATCTCACTTGATAGCATCAGGGTCACAGATCAAATCTAAACTCTTAATGTACCTGATAATCATATTATTCCCTACTATGTACATATTGTGAACTGTCTTACTAGTCTGGAAAAACTTGTTTCTTTTATAAAAACATATTAGCTGCTGCAACATTGTAGAAACTCACAGAGACTCTATAAATTAAAATCTAACAAGCTAGAAATGCAGTTCTAACTTCTCTGCACACTTACTCCATTTCTTCGCATTGTCTAAGTGGTTTCAGGGTTCTACTTTGATTGTATTTCAAAGAAAATCCCCCTCATCAAACCAGAAAGAAATGCTGACTTGTCTTCCATTCTGAGGGCAGTTAATAAAAGGCAACATGATGAAATATTTTTGATCGTGGAACTGTTACCAGTTGCTCAGAAACCCTTAATTGAATGAAGTTTTTAAAATGAGACAGGACACATTAAAGCTAAACCCTAGGGGGTCTCATTTTGCAGGAAAAAATCAGCTATTAAATCTGATTCTACTACTAATGGTCAAAATTATATATGTAAATTTCAGGAGACAATCACAGACTACTAAATTTTGTGAGCACTAATGGCTCCAATATGCAGAAAGATTTCTTGGTATGTTACAGATATCCTTTAAAACTTCATAATATTATCTCTCGACTTGAAGGTTCTGCGATAACTTCTGGAGAAAATTACTGACCAGAGAACTCAGGAGGATTAAAAAAGTGTGTAGGGCAAATATGTGACTAATGAGGGCAGACATACATGACTTCAGGCAATGCTGAGCTATTTGATGAATGAAATATACCTGAGAACGGTAATTACTGTAAATGTATTTTCAATTTTTCAGTCAGTTCATCTTTTTAGGTAAAAATCTTTCTGTCATTGTCTTTGTGTCAGACATGAATGAGAGGACATCACACCATAATTTTTTGCTTATGTCTATCTGAATTTTTTAAGTGAATTAGTTGATATGTTTGTGATAGATTTCGGTAGAATAAAATATCATCTTTTTAACATTATTGTATTGATACAAAATTCCCATAATTCTATTCCACCTTCTTTTAACTAGATACTTTATTAAGTTTTCCATATTCTGTTTTCCTGGGATTGATATGAGGTTGACCAGCCTAGTCATCCTCATTTTTTATTTTGAATGCCATTTCACCCTCAGCACACTTCCAGCTTGCTGGAATCTCAAGCAGAAATGATCCCTCACATAATTGTTTTTAATAGTAATACTTACTTGTTGTTGAATCTTGCAAAGATCTTAGCATCAGCAATAACCTGTTTCAATGAATTGAGCTACTTGTATGCATTTCACACAACTTTTCAGCATATATAAAGAACAACTCCTATTCATGCAGGGAAAGCAATGACCTCATCTTTGAACATAGTATTGTCAAATGCAGGAAATGTAAGACTGCCTCCTCAGAAATTTATTCTAGTAAACAAAGAAGACATTTCTACCAGTAAAGGAGAAGAATAAAATTCCTTTCTGATATTGCAGTTTCTTTACACTTTCTAGTGCTTTTAAAATGGATTATTGCATTTTGGATATACTATGTCTTTCACTTTCCAGATGAAATTTCCTCTCTTGATTCACTGTGTAATCTATGCTTCTTCCTCCCATAAGACTGCAAATGCATTAATCACATTTCATATTGCATTTTTAAGGCACGGTGTGGGTGGTGCTAAGCTTATTGTTAAATTGATCGATTAATTTTTATTATTATTGCATTTAGAAGACTTATTTAGGAAACAATGGTGTCAAATAATGTAAAAAAACCCCAAAAAAACCAGAACAAAATCAAACCTAAGATAAGGAACTGTAGATGTAAAAAACCAAAAAGCACTTATAGAGGACAATGCTTATCATGTTAAAAGAGTGTAGCCTCAGCAGAATAACAGACCAGCTATTACTAATCTTTTTAGTGGACACTGCAGCTAGGAAATTTTGAAGAATATAAGTGAAAAAATATTGAGTCTGGGTATAGGTGATCCTGTCAAGTCTGAATGACAGCCTAAGGAAAAGCAAGATGCATTAAAAAAAAAAGAGAAAAAATATGTCTGACCCTGTGGGCAGATAAAAATAGGTGATATGCTAATTTCCAGTAGTGAATGAAACATTTCTGGGCAAGGAAATAGACAGGGAAGGTTCTATCGAGGGAAGAAAAATAGCTTTTTTTTGATAGGGCAGAGACATAAATACAAAGGATTAACAAAAAAATTGACATTAAATCAACAAAGAACTTGCAGTGTTTGAACATTACTCCATTCTGAAAACTTCATATGTTCATATTAAAGAGAAAAATCTCCATAACCATCACCCTGTTAAACGTTTAATTGTAAAGTTGGGGTTGCAAACAATATAGAACATGTCCATGTGCAGTACAAGAGGGTTTGGTTCTCAACCTGCATGAACTATTATTCACTGTTTTCCCTAGAATAAGTAGTAGTTACTACTGAATGAATTTAGATAAATATATTTTGTTATGCCATACTGATAGAGAAACACAATATCTATAAGGGAGTGTACCACTGGGAATAACATTATGTCAATTAGAGAAAAAGTAATATTCAGTTTAAAAATACCTGAATCTTTGAGAACATATATCAGATTTAGTGATGTGATTCCAGTATTCAAAAAGGTGTTCAGTAAAGTAAAAGCTGAATTAAAGTTTAAGCAAGAGTCAAGCCTATCACTGACCAGCTACAGTAGATATATTAAATATACATATAATGAAGTGAGATGGATCAAGAACTGGTTAAGGGGAAGAAGTCAGAGAGTTGTAGTTAATGGGACAGAATCTAGTTGGAGGTCTGTGACTAGTGGAGTCCATCAGGGGTCGGTACTGGGACCGGTGTTGTTCAATATCTTCATCAACAACCTGGATGAGGGCACAGAATGTACCCTCAGCAAGTTTGCTGATGACACCAAACTGGGAGGAGTGGCTGACACACCAGAAGGTTGTGCTGCCATTCAGCGAGACCTTGATAGGCTGGAGAGTTGGGCGGGGAGAAACTTAATAAAATTCAACAAGGGCAAGTGCAGAGTTTTGCATCTGGGGAAGAACAACACCATGCACCAGTACAGGCTGGGGGCTGACCTGCTGGAGAGCAGTGTAGGAGAAAGGGACCTGGGGGTCCTGGTGGACAGGAGGATGACCATGAGCCAGCAATGTGCCCTTGTGGCCAAGGAGGCCAATGGCATCCTGGGGTGCATTAGAAGGGGGGTGGTNCGCAGAGCCACAAAGATGATGAAGGGAGTGGAACATCTCCCTTATGAGGAAAGGCTGAGGAAGCTGGGTCTCTTTAGTTTGGAGAAAAGGAGACTGAGGGGTGACCTCATCCATGTTTACAAATGTGTAAAGGGTGAGTGTCAGGACGATGGAGCAAAGCTTTTTTCAGTAATGACCAATGATAGGACAAGGGGCAATGGTTGCAAACTGGAGCATAGGAGGTTCCATGTGAATATCAGGAAGAACTTCTTCACTGTGAGAGTGACAGAGCACTGGAACAGGCTGCCCAGAGAGGTTGTGGAGTCTCCTTCACTGGAGACATTCAAAACCCGCCTGGATGCGTTCCTGTGTGATGTATTCTAGGTGACCCTGCTCTGGCAGGGGGGTTGGACTAGATGATCTTTCAAGGTCCTTTCCAACCCCTAGGATTCTGTGATTCTGTGATAATGAATTTACAATAATGGGAAAACTGTTCGTCGAGTCTGAGGATGGCTAGATTTTTTTATCTTACAGAACACAGTGTTTCCATGGACCAGTGTAAAGACATAAATGGGCAATGTATTTATACACTGTCATTTCTATAAAAAGAAATAAAACATAAGACTTAAAAATACCTTACAATTCTTGTCCCATCTCTGTGTGTACCTTTACATATCCAGGAACAGCTGTTCTTATTAGGAAAGACAGACTAGTGAAAGACACTGTAAATTAGTCTTGATGTCAAAATTTTAAACATATCCATTTCTTTTAAAATTCAAGATAGCACTCTTTATTTTGCACAAATTTGCAATTAATATTTGTTATGACATGTTTTGAGACTCAGAGGAACAAAAAGGTACAACTTTTCAGAAATAAAGTGGTGTATTTTGCAGTTGTGTTCAATAGGACATTTCCAAAGGAGCTTGGACTTCTGTGGCCGATGTTCTGAATGCAGTGACATCATTTTGGCAGCCAGAGTCCATACAGTAAACTGCTCACATGCAGCAGTAATGCAGGAATTAAGATTGATAGTTTAGTAAATATTAAGATTAGATGATCAGATGGACTTTGGTAAAGGCTCATTCACAATATTTCACTTAACAGATTATATTTACACCTGCCTTTATAAAGAAATGTAAGAAGAAGTGGAACTAAATAAATATAAGTTATGTATGTATTTTTTATTGTTACTGGAGAGAGAAAAAATAAGGTTGATAAACATATTTTGTACCATTTTCCAGAAAAGATGCTCATTGAAAGAACGGGAATTTAGAGATGCTGTCAGAAACAACTTAATCAATGTGTCAGAGAAGAGGATTTATTACTCAACTGCCCGAAAACATGCCATTTGAGTACCTAAGGAGTGGGGAGGAAAAAAGGGAAAGAAGTCAGATGTAGGGTTGGCTTTCTCCTTCCACTTCATGAAGACCTCTTCAGTGAGAAGTCCTGGAAATGGGATTGCTGAAGTGATTCAGATTTCATTGAGAGCACCTCAGCCTCATTGCCCTTACCCCTTCAAATTGCAATGAACTCTTGTAGCTGCATTTCAACACTAGTCTGGAAGCTCAGCTCACACTAAAAGGCAATTGTAGCTGTGTATTCAATGATCAGCAATTTTCTGACTACTGAGGACTACTAGCATGTTTGAGTTTTGTAGTCTCTGTATTGTAGATTGGAAAGAAAGACAATTTTCCATTTGAAAGCATCCAGGTCTTTTGATTCTGTGTGTTTTGCTAAGAGTATCTATTTCTTCAGACTGATTTTGCTTTTAAGGGTTGAATGGAACAAGAATGATACACTATACATAAAAGAACAGAAAAAATGATAAGGCTCAACATGATGACCAATATAGATAAGGCATCTTGGTTAGAATTTATAATGGCTAGTTGAGTATGTCAACATCTGAACTAGTCACTGTAGGCTCATTTTACAGCCAGCAGAAAGAAATAAATACTTTCAGATTGCATTATAGCTCTTTTTAAAATAAATGTACAAAAACAGATCAGGTGAATAATTTTCTAAGAACACCTATTTCCTACCATTTCCTCAATGAGATCACACACAGCTAATCTGGGTGTAGATGACTAAAGTTAGTTGACATGAATTTAACCTTGAGCTTCTGACTAATAGTTTTATTCCTCAAATTCTATTGACATTCATTTACATTATACCTTTGATATTGTTTTGTAGATGTAAAAATTTTTTAATTTCAATTAGACCCTAAAACGATCGCACAAACTGACTCTATTAAATGAGGTTTTTCCTCTATTAAATGATATTTTTAACACTAACTATAATAACTTTTTCTACAACAAAAACAATTATTAATGAAGGTCAATTACTATTTTATGTTTTTTAAAATGCAAGAGTTACAGAATGCTTTGGGACGCTTCAAACCTAGATGTAGTTTCAACATTTTTGTAAAAGGTAAAATATTTAATCCCTTCATTAACAGGCAGTATGGTGGCATATGTAAGATTTACATCATAACCTCAGTGTGATAGTTTGGGATATTATTGGCAAATCAATAATTAAAGGATGTTTGCTAGTAAATATGGCAACTCAGCTGGGAAGCAACTTGGCAACTGGTGGGCACCAAGCTGAATATGAACCAGGGATCTGCCCCTGTCATAAAGAAGGTTAACGGGCTCCTGTGCTGCTCTAGACAAAGAACTGCCAGCAGGTTGATGGAGGTGATTCTTCCCCTTTATTGAGCACTGATGAGGCCATATCTGGAGTACTGTGTCCAGTTCTGGGCTCCTCAATACACAATAGGCATGGACATACTGGAGAGAAAGTCCAATGAGGGCCATAAGGATGGTGAAGACACTGGAGAATTTCTTCTATGAGGAAAGGCTGAGAGAGCTGGGACAGTTCAATGTAGAGAAGAGAAGGCTTAGAGGGATCAATGTACATACATGGCTTGGGAAAGGAAGAGAGGGTGAAAAGAACACAGAGCTAGGCTGTTTTCAGAAGAGGCAATGGGCACAAACTGAAACACAGCAGGTTCTCTCTGAACATCACTTTGTTACAGTGACAATGACTGAGCATTAGACCAGGTTGCTGAGATGCATTGTGAACCTCATCTTTGGAGATAGTCAAAAGCTGCCTGGATGTGGTCCTGGGCAATTGGCTCCAGATAACCCTCCTTGAGAAGAGAGGTTGGACCAGAAGACCTCAGAGGTCCCTTCAATCATTCAGAGATTCTGTGAAATACGCTTTACAAGGTCCTGAAAAAGTGACGAATAATAGCAATAGGGGTTTTTTCTATACAAATTAATTTATTGCTATGTTAATGACTGATAACACTCACAATTTAAGCTTCAAAAGACATTCTTTAAAACATCAAATACATAGAAAGAAATGTTCATAAGCAATATGTAAGCCTGCAGATTTTACTGCCTTATTATACAGTCTAAAGCTAGAAAGTACACCCATATTTCAACTCATTAATTCCAAATTAGGTTAGCTATTTTAAGGATCTTCCAAGCTTTCCAAAGTATTACTAAATAGCAAACATTGGTAATAACTTGTGATGGGCCTAAACTATGAATTGCAAGGCCCAGAAAGGATCTCTGTCTGGAATCCTGGAGGATGACAGCCACTCACTCATGGAGAAAGTGGTACAAGAGCTTTCAAAGAGCAGGCAGGTGTCAGACTTGTAGAATCTACGAGTCTACAGTATTAGAGTTGTTCAGTTAGTATACTACTAGTTACTCTCTTCTGTGTGGGTCTCTCTACAGGGGTTGGCCAAGTATTTGTCTGGGAATGGTCCAATGCAAGAGGTTTCCTTGTTGAGGAAGAGACACAGTTTTCTATAAAGAATTTCTGTGTTGAGTTAGAAGTATTAATAAAGGTAGAAGTACCTTGCTTAAAACAAGATAAGAAAATATATATACTTCTCGTCATGAAGATATTCCTTTGAACATTTCTCAGTTTTATTCAAAGTCACATGAAACATATTAAAAATTGGGAATGTTTGAGTTAATAAGAATGATTGCTTTGGTCTTCTTCCCCCAGTTATGACTTAAGAAACACTTTTATCGTCTTCTGCTCATAATAAAAATATAATGCCTAAGAAAAAGCAGTGTCATTCATTGGACTGATATCATTAAAATATTCCTTAGACTGTTTTTTTCAACATGTGTAAGTTCCTTTTGGCAGCAATGATATGACAAATTCATATTTTACAGAGTTGTGAAATTCTAGGAAAATTATTTCTGTTTTATACAAAGTTGAGTAAGATTAGATTCATATGTCCTTAATCAAATTAATCATATCTTAACAAACTGTTCCAGCAAGGACTGTCTTTACAAATGTAATTAATTATCATTATGCAACACCCACTTAATAATTGTTAAGAATTATGACTATGCATCTTAAAGAAATGAAATATGTATCTTTATCTGATTTTCACGTAAACCATTCTGTAATATTGGAAAGATTAAAATGGATAAATAGAATATAAAGTCTAACAGTAGGATGGTTATTTATATTCTTTAAAAACAGGAACAGTGATTGGTGTGAACAATACGTGCAAGTGAAAAGAATTTGTTGTTAGGGTAATAAAATCTAAGAAATTTTAAAATAAATGTAAAGGGTGTAATGGGGTAAAGGGTATTTTATTAAAGCAATATGATAAAGTTGACATTGAGAGGTTAATGGTGGTTCCGTCTGAGACTCCTGAGGCAAATCTAATTTGATTGAAAGACCAAACTGGTCCTCTGCAGATCCTAGCATGAACAAGAGAAAAATAACTATTTCTATTCAGTCTTGCATATAATGTCTTGCTTTGTGTTCCTCAACAAACAACATTGCTCAAGGCCTGTGGAACTGGAAAACAAATCTGAATAACAATGTATGCAGATCCTCTTTCACAGAGAGTTTTTGATGCAAATGCTCAGGAAACTGAGCAGGCAGACAAGTAAGCCATATCTATTTTTGAATCCAAGTGTAAGCAAAAACTCAGGTGTGTTGGATGTTACAAGGATGTCAGCTTAGCAGCTGTCTGCAGCAGAGGCTTCTCTGCATTCAGTTTTCTCATCCACTATGCATGTGATATTTTCTCCAAGGCACTCCCATCTCCCAGAGATGAAACAAGAAAAAAAGGTAAGTTATTACATAAACATTGAAATATCCCACTATTAAACTGCAGATAATAAGAACAAAAAGGGTAAAATAAGTTGTGTATTTTCACCTAATGGGAGCAGAATAAAGTTTAGAGCTAAGTAAGACTTTTCCTTGATCTAAAGTAAGATATGGAAAAAAATGGTTTCTTCTCTAATATTTATAGATTCTGTATAAATTGATTTAGACTCACGCTAAACAGCAGCAGAATCCAATGCAAGCTAAAGTTGCTAGCAAATACACATCATCTTGATTTAAAGCTTTTAGTATGTATTTGGTTTGGAGAAAAGATATTGGAGCTTTATACAACGGTTTAAGCTCTGACTCATTTTCCACCATGCAATGTTTCAAAGAGTTTTAAAATTAAAGCTTCTGATCGCCCCACTGCTTTTTTTTTTATGCATGTATTTTGTGTAAATGTCACACTAGGTCTTAAACTGTTGAACACTGGCAGAAATTATATGTGTTCACTGTAGATATTAAACATTTAGAGGTTTTTTGGGTCATGTGATTATTGAAGTAGGAGATTGGAATTCTTACAGGTATTAAGACAGATATGGGCAGGCATTGACACCAGTCATGAGTTTATCTCATGGAAAAGGTTTATTGCAGAACACCAAAAATGAAACATGTGAAACAGACTTTTTCATTAAAAAGTAAGTTAAACAGTACATTTTTTTTATTTTGATGAAAGGACATTTGAAGCAAATATCTGTTTTGTGCCCTATGATAACATCTGACTTCTTTTCCATAAAAGAGGTCTCTGTACTAATCATCATCAACCCATGATGTCATCTCATGGGTGGAAAACGATCACTGTTTTCCAAGTGATAGGACAGAGCCTGTCTAAGTTATGATTACAGGTTGCTTGTTATCTGGGTCGACTTTAATTTAAATCCAGAAAGTATACTATTATTTTCCCTGAATGACACTGAATGTCTGAATTTTAGGAGATATTGAGCACTCAGACCTCAAACTTTCCTCAGAATCTTGGTTTTGCTCTGTCATTCCAATGCAGTGTTTAGATAAAAATGTAATGTGTAATACATTATATTATGAACAAAGGAGCTGTGTCTATTTTAGGCAAGAATCAAAGTAATGTATGGAACTAACCAATAAGTAAAACCAGTCAGATTTGGCTCCTATGTGAAACTGGGATGCTTCAGGCTATTTTTACAATGTATCCAGGGCTCATATATTAGCTTTAGAAGATGCCAAATATATGAATGGCATGATTAGCTTTCAAACATATTCATCATTCAAATAAGAAAGAAAAATTGAGAGAAGAATAATCCCATTGTTAAAAAAACAGGAAAAACAATAAGAACAATAACATGAATAATAATCAGAATAAAAAGTTTAATTTTTCAGTGGTGGTTTAATTAGACTACTCTTCACCAAGAAAACTGAGGACTTGCAATGAATTATTATCAATATATTATTCTAATCTTACTGTGTGGAATTTGTCATTGCACCCAAGAATACTTCAAGATCACAAGTTCATTGGGGAACAGAATGATGAACTGTGCTCATTCTACTCAAGGACATCTTCTCTCGTAGAAGCAAGTAAATAAATTTCTTGACAAGAATACCAAAAGGAAAAGTACATGTAATTTCTTACAGGACTTGTTGTGAAACTGAAAAATAAAAATCAGTTCTACAATGGCCTGAAACAAGAAGATATGAGATGAGACCAAGAATGACACATTAATGTAAATCTACAATTCTTGCACAATAAGTAATTCCATACTTCTCATTCTGTATTTCTTGAGATTTTAACACTTTTTGAGAATTTGGTACAAACAGTTCTACATCTTTTATAGGGGTATAATATATTCACATATAAGTATAAATAATTGTATTTTCAATGTTTTCTATTCTATATGTGTTATGAATTTTTATTTTAATAATGTGTATTTTTAAAAAATGTAATTATGTGGTTAATCTATGGGAAAACCCAATGACAAGTCAATGAGGGATCATTAAATAGTTTATGTGTTTGTTTTGATGTGGTTACTAAATATCTTTTTGCTGATTGCAAATTAACATTAATTTATTACTGAGGTGTAGGTATTTTTTTTTTCACCATCTATACTGGTTTATCCCTTAAAACCATCTATAATCAATTCTATTATCTTTGACACAAAATAATCTTCTGTCCTATTTCTGTTACAAAAAACAAAGCTAGATTATTTACATATCATTCCTAGCAGTCATCACAGTTCATTTCCTCTAGACAAAGCTTTAAAACCACTAGAAGAAAATGAAAATCCATATCATGTGATTCTGTAATTCTGAGTGTGATTCTGAGTAATCCTTGTTTTAAAAATAACAGTTATTAAAAATCCAACACACACCATGCACACATGCAGAGCAAGAAAGGAGGCCTGCTCTTTCAGTACCTTATAGATGACAGACTTTTCATTTGGCTGTTAAGAATGTAAAGAAATCCTTCTTCCAAGGTGTACCTCTTATTTTATTTCACTCCTTTAAATCCTATGTGGTTCCCAGGAGATCTTGAAAACCATAACCTGAGCATATAATTCTAATTATGTAATCACTTGGCAGTTTTTCAGATTAAAAAAATCAGCTGCCTTCACAGACTAACACATACCTTTCCGCTATTTGTTCTGGTACTGTCATGATTTTCTAGATTATGTTGGTTTAGATACTGTTTCATAACCATTTTGCTATATTATGCTCACTGCAGACAAGCCAGCCACTGATTATCACATCCACCACCTGTTATTCCTTGTTAGTGAACTGTAGATCCAGCTGTATGTCACTCCAGATCATGATGTGACACCCGACACCTTTTGGAAATCGACTGCTTGAAGCTCACTGCACTGCCCTGCCAGCAGATGTCAGGGTGGTTACAGTCCCCCATGACAGCAGGGATTTTTGACACAGAGACTTCCTCCTCTGGTTTGAAGATTTGTCTGCTTCCAAACCCTGGCTGGTTGAACACAGTCCCACCACGATGTCATCCTTACTGGTGTGATCCTCTGACCTGGCCCTGTGAGTTCACACCTTGCCTTTGGTTCATCTCAGAGAGGAGCTCCGTGTATCCAAGTTGCTCTTTCTCAGTTAGGGACCCTCTCTCCTTATTCTGTCTCTCTTTCAGTTCTCGCATCTAATCAACACACTATACAGTTGTGCTAGCTGTCCTACCATACCTCAGTTTTTCAAGCTTCCTAGTTATGTGACTGGAGTTCTAGTCACTCCTGCTTGTTTCCCAGGCTGCATACACTTGTGTACAGGTATTAAAGGTTGGTGCCCTTCCACTCTGTTTTGTCATTCCTTAGATCTCTCTTGTTACCATTGCTCTGCACCTTTTGCTTTCCACACTTTTCTACTGTTTATCTCTTTACTTGAATGTGGTTTGCAACCTTACTCCTTGGTTTTCCTAGTTTAAAGCTATTCTGACCAGGTTGGCCTGCCTCTTGACAAAAGTACTCTTGCCCAACTTTGCCAGAGCTATCACATCTCTCCCCACCAGTCCTTGATCCTCAAAGGTTCTGTGATCATAAAAGCCAAAACCTTGATGTTGACACCAGCTTGTTGACACCAGCCAAATGATGATGACACCATTAGATGAAAACCATATACTGACCAGAATGATCTTTTCCCTGCATCTGTTATCAGGACAATGAACCTTGTAGCAGATGAGTGACAGAAAGCCTGGAGAATCATCATATCTAGCTGAGCCCAAACCATCCGACAGCACTAAGAGAAAAGTATATGGTGGTATTTGGTGTCTTCCTCCAGTTGGGGAAAAAGTCCTCCATCTGCTGACTTGAATTGCTGTCTAAGGGGTTTTGCTGCTTTCTGAAGATTTGGGACTGTGATGCTGCTGATTCTGTTGATTTGCCAAGCTATTTTTATTCTTCTAGAAAACTGACATTAATTTTTAATATGTCTTTTCTTTAAAAAGAAGCAGAATCTCACAATGGGTCAGAGCATACTTGTAAATTAGAATTAAGTACTACCAATGCAGAGTATGTGTTTTGACTTTTTTTCCTGGGTTGTCTGAAGATGTTGACATTCCTGACCACTTTCTCCACTGTTCTATGAGAAAATTCCCATTCCCACACCAAACATGAACTGAAATCAAAAGCAGTTTAAATTAGCCTAAGGTACTATTGTGGATGAAAAGGAGGCAAGCCTTCTGTTCTGCTGCATTTCGTGTATCAATAGAAGCACCTCCAGCAGGAGATGCAGCAGATGGGAAATTTCAAAAGCCACCCAAATACTCCTAAAGACTGTATCTAGCTCATCTACTAAGATAAATGATTGGAAAAGTTATTTTATAACAATGCAATCTAATAGCTTGGCAATATGTACCAAATTATGATGTAGTCGGTATGAAGCATTACTATGAAGAAAAACATCTTTATATCACACATTCTTAATAAAAAAATAAGTATGGTGAATGAAGTTTAAGGCAAAACACCTTTGCTTAATACTGGCCAAATTATTAGACAGATCAGTGTGGCAGGAGTACTCCCCACTGTCCTGCCTGCAGGTCTAAGGGCACAGTGCAGGGGTCATGGTGGCTGGCTTGGGGGGAAGCACATGTGCTATCAGTCATGTACGCAGAGAGCCCCCAGTGGTGTATCCCAGATACCTGAGCCTGTCAAAGAGCACCTCAGCCAGTAAAACCACCTAGGATGCCCCTCAAACAACAGATGACCACAGTTCAGATCCAGGTTAAAAAAAGGGGCCCCACTTTGGAGACCCCTTTTGAATGGTTCTCTTTGAGCAGCGAGTCTGTAACTGGAAGCCTGCTGTTCAGATCAGGATGCCACCCAAAGTAATTTCACTGGAACTGAGTCTCCTTGCTTCATAGGTTAGTGGTATGTGCTTTTGGACTCATCATTCTAAGTATTACAGACTGTGTAGAATGAGTTACCAACTGACATTGTGAAAGTGTAAATATGTTCCACCTGCCAAAATGTTTATATTTTTTAGTTTATTAGTAATTTTTTCATGGGATCATTTAATTGGATTTTGAATGCTTTAATTTAATTGAATTAAATGAAATCATTTAATTGAATTGTGAATTGATGTGTCTTCATGAGATGTTTCCACCTCAACAAGACAGAAATTTTCCAACAAAAAAAGTGTTGTCAAAAGTATTCCTCAAGTTTATTGCATATTTTACTAA
>VZRW01005092.1:18135-55409 GCA_013398125.1 Aegotheles bennettii
GGCGGCCGGGCGAGGCCCCGCGGGGGCGGGATTCTGCCGGCGCCGGGGTTAAAAGAGTTTGGACGGGCAAACCTCCAGAATTAAGGTGCCAAGCTTTCTCTGAGGTGTCTCCCGAGTTGGGCAGCGCTGGATGCGCTGAGGGAAGCAGGAACCCGCTCATACCTTGTCACAAAGCCCGCGGGGGGGAAGCCGGGTCTGGTTCTCCCGACTGGCCCAAAGGGGGAGCAGCGCTCGCAGGTTATGCAGGGAGCTGGGTCCCCCGGGTGTCGGCGGGGTCCTCAGCCCCATAGCGAGCTTCACGAGAGGCACTACGTGCTGCTGGAGCATCAGACTTAAATAGCCACGGGGGGCTGGTAATCCTCACTCGGAAGGTGGTCCGAAACAAACTCTGCCGCTGTACTTTCTTTCCACCTCGCTATCAGTGAGGTGTCCAGCTCTGCGCCACGGCGCTGGAGCCGCCGTGCGACCACTGTGGCGGTACTGGGAGGTGGCGCCTGAAAACAATGAGCTGATTAGTACGAAAATAAACATTCCTAACATAGCAAAATATTTTTATGCTTTATTTTACAATGTTTATAGCATTGCATTCTTGTATGGCTGTCCACATGGATTGTAGTTAGTACAATTTCCATTAATCAATGAATATGTAAATTGTTTGCATTTTGATCCCATCGTTTAATCTGATGGTTGTTGATGTTTCACAGTGGCAGTTGTTCACTGCTGCCTCAGTTTTTCAGTCCATTACACTTAGTTGTATTGCTGCGCCTTTAGATGTCTCTTAAAAATGCTCTGAAATCCATTCAATGACTCATATTAATTTCAATAAATTTTGCATGGGTGTAGTGGAAACAGGCCAATCTACTTTTGTTGTAGGCAACAGCCTCCCACAAATGCCTTACCACCTTCCCATCTTATATATAAAGAAGTTCAGCCCACAGTGGCCTTCAGTTTTCCCTGTATGTTGAAAACAAATTTCCAAGAGATCCCTTTTTGTGTGAGTCTGCTTGCCAATAGAGTTAAATGACTCCCACATCCATCAACTTCTGGCCAGATGAACAGCCATGAAAAGAAAACAGGGAATGCAGGCCATGGTTCTGAAAGGCAAAGTTACTCTTTCACATAGTAATAGGGGCAATTAGAATCTGAGCCTTGAGACTTCAAAAGAGTTCATTGCTACCTTTTTTTGAAAGACAAGCTTGTGAACATCTGTATATGTGAACCATTTTTATCTACTGTCTAGATACCAAGTCTTTTAAAATGTCATTTTCTAATTTCTCTGCAACCATACAGACTAGTAACACTGAAACTGAGGTAGTCATTTAATTGCCTGATTCCAGAAATAAAGAGGAAATAATGCTGAATATGCATTCAGGAACACTAAAAATGACACTTTTCAGCCCTTTTAACCTTCTACGTCTTTTTTCTTCTTTTAGTTCTAGTGTATTTGGTAGGATTTTGTTGTCTGAGTTTTTTCCTCTTTTTTTTCCCCCTGTATATTATCTGCAGCAACATAATTTAGGTACGAGTAGAAATTGAAGTCCAGCTTTTTTGCAGCTACTCAAATGTTTCAAATGTGTCTTATTTTTGCTTCTATCATCTTTTGAACTGATAGTATTTGATTTTGATAAGTTGATTGTTGCTACTAAAAATGCTAAATTGTATTGATGGACTTTGGTTTATATTTAAGCATATAGCCTGTCATTTACAGCGACTTGTATTGTTCTTCTAAAATGTCTTCTTCAATGTCCCTGGGCTTGTCAGGCTGAGTGGTGTTTTTGTGATCAGCCATTGTTCTTCTACAACTGGATAAGTTTGTTAGTTAGACAGATTTATCACATCAAAACCGTCCAGAAAGTAAAACAGGACATGTTTTGTGTCTCTCCTACCCCAATTCATAGTCTGTTATCTCAGGACAAACTAACCTCACCTCTAACTTAAACATTCCTCGAAGCAATCTCTGGCCAGGCGGCAGAGCTTAATGTATTGAGCTAGATGGAGAGAGGAGCTGTGTCCTGGACATTTGGATTTCTCAGGCTGCAATCCTATGGGAGCCAGAAAGATGCTGTCACTGGCAAAGGGATCTCCTCTTGGTGATTGTTCTAGCCCTCAGATCAGAAAACCCCACGTGGCAAAACGAAACCTGTGATTAAAGGTAATTGGGTGAGTCAGGGGGCTCGGTGGCTGGCAGGGGAGGCTCTAGAGTAGCCAGTGCTCCTGTTGCCTGGTGGGAAGGCAGCCAGCCTCCAAGAGTCAAGAGATGGGGTCTGTGGAGAGCTGACAGCAGGGGGGATAGAACTTTGTGCAAGGTAAGTAGAAGTAGAAACTAGTCACCTATGATGAACAACATGTATACTGCAAAATTACAGCATATCCCTAGTGTGTCATCTGAAGGACCATAACTGGTTTTCTTTTTGCTTCTGAATGAAATAAGCCCTATTGTTTTTTCTAATGATGAAAGAATGTATACATATTCCATAAGGAATTAAATGAACAGAATTGCATCTGTATTGTTTAAAAGGTACAAATAAGTTTTTAACATAAAAGTATACTTCCAGCCACTCTTGCTGAGTCATATTTTCTTCTGGAAGTACTCAGTATTAGCAAGTGTTTCATAACAAAAAGAAATTTGGTACAATCTGGTCCACAGAATTAATAGGAATTACTAATGTGTGCAAGAAAATCAGTGTGCAGCTATGCAGTGCAAAATTGGTAAGTCTATATTAATAGATACAGACTTCTGGATAAACTCATTTAACAAATTCCTCCCACCCCTCTGTTACCCATGGAGGGCGCATTCAGGAATTCTGCACTTCTTCCAGCAGCAGAAAGTATTGGCAGGTAGCAAAAGAGGAATTCCTTCTCTCTGCTCTTTTAGACTCTTCTCACATAATAAAAAGCCCCGCAAATACCTTCTTTCTATGAGGCTGAAAGAACAACCAAAAGGACTGAGGCTGGGAAGAATGTCAGATTGGACAAACAATACTTTGTAGAAAATATCTTGGACACTTGGGATATTTTATAGCAAGATCTATAGGACATGTAAAGCAAAGCGAATATTTAATCTGATGAAACCGTAAAACGAGCAGGAATTTTTGATACTTCAAAATATCATTTTGAATTTAGAGTCCGGTAGGTGGAGGATTCTGTTCTACAAGATGGTTTCATTGTTCTTTAAGACCGAGAAAATGAAGCACCACAAAAAGTAGAATTATATTTCATCATATTTTTTCTCTTTATTCTGTTTCTTTGCTGATATCTTCTGATATTTATTAATTTCCTGTTTACATTAAAAGCAATATCCCTAGCTGCAAACTCAGGTCTCCCCTAAGCCTCATCTCCAACTGAAAATTAAAATGTTTCATTAAATATAAATGCTGTCCAAAAGAAATAGCCCTAATTCAGTTTTAATTAAGGTAACATCAAGATTATTATCAAAGTATATGTATGTCTACATGTGGAAAACCCAAATCCCAAATTACCGGGTTACATTAGAACTGTACAGGTTCCTAAAATGAGGGTATTGGAGTTTGTTGTTATGGACCAGTTTAAAAATAGCTGTGTAAGAATGAGAAGAAAAGTTTTCATCCATGACTGGTGATATTTCAGAAAGCTTCCAGACACTCAGCAAGGCAGTGAGAAGCACAAGTGAACCTCAAAGGCTTTGGAAATGTTTGTGACATTTTCCTAAATTTTCTGAAAAGATTCACTTTTCTAACAAGGCATACAGTGGCTTAGGCAGCAGTGGGAGATTTAAAGGGGTTTGATTAGTGCATTCTTATAGGACTTGGAAGACCCTAGCATTTTATTAGATCTGGTTGGCTTAGTCACTAATTACAGGTTTCTATTGAACAGCAGATAAAGTCTCTGTATAATGTTTATGATTACCAGGGGAGTGACATCACATGCTGCCTAGCCTAACAAAAAGCGTATGACTTGACCACAGAAATTCTAGTGTGATTCGTAATATGGTATGGGGAGTGTAACATAAAATTATATATCATTTGCATGGCATGCCTTTCTGTTTATCATCACTAAATGATTAGTATTGTATCCATGTGAAGACTAGTGTTAAAAGATTGTGGGGCTGAGTGTGAAATTCAAGGACTTCACAGAATCACAGAATCCTAGGGGTTGGAAGGGACCTCAAAAGATCATCTAGTCCAACCCCCCTGCCAGAGCAGCGTCACCTAGAATACATCACACAGGAACGCATCCAGGAGGGTTTTGAATGTCTCCAGCGAAGGAGACTCCAGTGAAGGAGACTTCAGAAAGGTTACAAACATGCCTTCATAACAGTTAATTTAAAAAATTTTACAGTTGATGATTTTTTGCTTTGGAGTCAAGAATACTTAGAAAGCTTATAGCAATTGTTTGAAAAATGCATTTCATGGTAAAGTGGAGAAAAAGCAAACAGCGCTAGATGATTTACTGTCATGCCTGTACAAGCACTTGTGTAATATTTTATCGGCTCCATAGTATTCTTTCCTAAATCATGTCCCAAATTAGCTAATACAAATATGTTTCTTCCCTAGAAACAAGTTTCTTTTTTAATTCAACTTGAAGCTGGGAATGAAAAAAAAAATCTGATTGGGGAAAGTTTTGTTCTCCTAGAAAAACATTCCGTTTATTTTTTATTATTGCAGTGATTATAGACCCTAAGTTTGTTTAAGATGTAAACCATTATGTGGTTTTATATTTGAAATATAAAATGTACATGAAATGTATTTTCTTCAAATTAGATATTGTATTTGAAAGAGCTTGATAATACTGAAGAGGAGGATGTTTAAAGGCTATACAGATAGATAATTGAAGATACAGTGTGCTGGAGGAAGCATTGAAAACAGACTTTTGAAAACTGTGATATTTTTATCAATATTATGATGTTGGCATCACAATTGTTTATGAAGATGCAAAGTTTTCAAAAGCTCCTCAGTCTGACTTCTATGCATATGACAAAATTGAGATCAAACTATCTTGTCTTTCAGTTGACTGTGAAAGATAGCCGAATGCTGTCACTTGTGTGTATAGTTGTCTGGATCCATAACTACTTACAGACAGACACACGCATACACACCCCCTAAATTCCAATTTTCTGAAAAAATTTATTAACCAGAATCTTACATTCAATTTGAAGAAAAATGTAATCCTATGAGAAAATCAAGGTTACAAACAGGAATCCTTACAGTAAGTTGACAACACTATGGAATCCATATTTTATAACTTATTGTAACTGAAAAGAAAGCATCACATACTTCATGTCTGATTATGACTCAGAAATAGGACAAGACCTTGTACTTCCTGAAGTTGCAAGAATACCAATCTTGCTGGTTTAAGTGGAGCTCTGGTTGAGAGCTGTAGATAGCATATGTTCCAGAGTAGTGACAGGCACTTTTGAAGATGAAAAGAGTGCTTTTAGTGGAAATCCACAAGTAATGACAGTTTAAATTCAACATGCTAAATTAATAAACAGAACTATACAGATTTTGGCAATCAACGTGTAATACTCTATGAGGTATGTTCTGACTTTTCAGGTGAAGAAGTGAGACCCAGACATACCAAAAGCTGCATCTTCAAAAGCAATCTCAAACTTCTTGGTGCCTCAGACTTGAACAACCATTTAAAATGCCCAAAGTAATACACATGAGAGAGAAATATAAATGTAGAAGTACTTTTTAGAAGTGTTGCCATGTCTGCACAGCAGCTGATATGCTTGAAACAGAAGATGCTTTGGTCTATAACTTCATGCTTTTTTAAGAAGGGCTGCTTTTCTTAACAGGTCTTACAGATGTAACTATAATCATTTTGCCACAGCTACAGTATTGTATGTAGGTACAACTGGAAATAAATTATTGGTGATGAGAGTGATAATACAGGGGGAGAGGTTGCTCAGAGGGGCAGTGGAATGACCATCACTGGGGAGACCAAATCTGTCTTTGAAGTTATTCCTGCTTAAAGTTGGGACAAAACGACCTCTAAAAGTCATTAATTTTTCCTGTCATTTCATGACTGAGTTAGATGAAGAACTGGGAGGAGGCTCTGCCTAAGGCCAGCACAGAAATTCAAAACCTCCCTGAGAAGGCTTTATCCTGACATGGCACTGGAAGGTGTATGAGGAGGTGCATCAGGACTGTGACAAGCTCTGCAAAGCTCTCCTCTGTCCCTGTGGTGATCAGATCTCAGGTAGGACAGAGTAAATTTCTTGTAACCTGCCATGTAAAATTCTTCAAGGAACCACTATTGTACTGTCTTGTCTAACTAAGTTGTGTATTGCTGAATCTTCAAAGTGAGAATAAGGAATAAGAAAAATTGCAAGGAGGCATTTTATTGATAAAAAAAGTGAACCCTCTGCTTATAAAAACTCATCATAGGCAGGACACAATGATAAGGCATGTTTTGAAATACACACTGAAGTATAACAAATTTTCACTCACTGACACTGCTGCTTACATCTCTTTTTTTGTAATAATAATCATAAAAACCTAAAAATCAGAAAATCCATATCTGCAGAGCAGCTGATTCAGCATCAGTCAAAAATTGGAAGAAGATAATTCTTATAGAAGCTTCAAGATCTTGCCAGACTTTGTTCTCTGGTATGCAAATATGTTGTTCTAATGCTAATGTTTACCTTTGTCTCTCCATCCAGTCTTGACAAAGACACAAGAAGGCAGATACAAAAACCTGTCCCAGGAATCACTGTGCACCACTGCTCCTTGAATTGTTTTGATAGGTTTTTTTTCTAACATGAATCTATAACAACATTAAAATAGATTTCCTGTGTTTTGTGAGGTTTTTTTCCTTTATTTTTCTACCACTGACAATATTTCTGCCTTTTTTAAGGATACATCAAATTGAAAATAGACTTGATATGTGAAAGAATATTAAATACAGGGCTAGATTTGAGTTTGCTTCTGGTAAAATCAACCAGGGGTTTTGTTAAGAAGTTAACACTGAAAGAGGTTCACTGATTGCCAATGCTAGAGGTTGTACTGAAATTATATTAGACACAATTTATATGGACAGATTGCTTGGATAGGAACGTACATGTGTGGGAGAATGTGGTTTTTTAGAATAGTAAGGATTATTAGGTAGGATTCCTGTTACAACCTGAAAGCTGTAAGATACATTGCCCATGTCAATGACAATAAATTAAATCTTGTCTTCAGAGGTAGAAAGAATCAAATCAATGGTCTTAAGAAAGAAGTTAGTAGGTTATTTAATGACCATATGTTTTTCAATGGTTTAATGTATATCTGTATCTATATCCTGTGTATGCATGTAGGTAGATAGATGTGTATCTGTGGAGATACTCTGTAACATTACCACCTTACTGAAATAATCCCAGTCTTCAAAGACTCAGTACAAGTGCCCTGAGAATTTTGGTATTAGAGGTGAAACAGCTTTGTGCAGGGAGGCCTAAATAATGTGAAGATGTGTATTTACTCATGGCATGGGATCTCTGTTGCCCACCAAGACTGTCCGGAGCAATAGGGCTCACAATCCTTACTTCAAAGAGAAGAGCCTTGGAGTTCAGTCAGCTTCAGCACTGTAAACATAGACTTTCAAAGGGTCTCACTGCATACAGCGAAGGACAGGAGCAAGCAAGCATACTTAATAGCTTTTGAGTTTCATTTTGTATTTAAGAAAAAATATTTTCAACCCATACATAGTGTAGTACGCAGCCTCTCCAGTCATTTAAAAAATCAGCTTGGTTAAATGACTCTGTATTCTGAAAGTGAATTAAAAGCCCAATGGACAATTTTGCACTCCTGATTAGCTGATTAATGTCACCATTCCCTGAGGGATCTAGTCAAACCATGTTTGTCAAAATAAGCAGCTATGCATATATATACACACATGCACACACACATACATATATACATATTTATATGTACAGAAAGATAAAGCCATAGATAAAGCCATAGATGTTCAGTTTATTTCTTTCAAAACTGGACTTTAATCAATGCTGTATTTTTTGACTTGAAATCACTTACCAAATAATACAATTGATAGCACCATCAGATTTATTTATAAACTAAAAATGCTGATTCAGTAGCTGTAGTCAATATACAGAGACATAATAAATAGGAAGAGGGGAAGTTAGTGTATTTACAGTACAGCATTTGAAGGATTTGAGCATAGGTAATGGAAAGGTGCTGTAAAAATTAGCAGTCTTGAGGATTTAAAAAAGAACAAGTGACTTTTCCTTCATATTAGAAAATTAATTTCACTATGTACTTATATATGGCCAGTGATGTTAACTTCCCAAGAGGGATTATAAACTTCCCAAGTACTCGAAGCTTGCTCTTCTGAATACTCAGAGATTAATTTTAATGTGAGGTTCATTCTGAAAAGGTTTCATGCTCTATATGAGAGTAGCAGTAGTCAGACTAACTTCCTTTCATGTCATTATTAATGTTCATTATAAACATTTTCTAGGATAAACTAGTCATACTCTCTTTGCAACTTAAGCTTTGTCTTCATTAGGCTTTACTGTTACACTTCTGATAATGGTCTAAAATTTAAAAAATAGATTCCAGATTGGTTTCTCTTATCTACATTTTATTTTGTGCAAACTAAGGGAAGAAAAAACACGGTAAAATACTCCGTGCCTATGAAATAGAGAACTAAATATGAAAACTAACCAATTTTTTTAATAAATTCAATTCTCAAAGTGCATTCAGTACTATTAATAGAAAAGTTTCCTGTGACATATCTAAACTAATGATACACAAAATATTAGAGTTGCCTTTTGTTGTTTATATATTGAAGAGAAATAATGATGAATATAGTTCATGAATAAAGTCCAGAATTTGTTTTCAACAAAGCAATCTCCCCTACTCTTCCAAACACCATGCCCAGATCTAGTGGCATATCTCCAACTTGAAGTTAGCACTGCATTCTGTTACTTATTCAGCTTTTGAGTCTTATGCTATAGTATCGTATAACTGAGAAAAGAAAGTATGTATAGAAAATGAGAGCATGTGAGAAGAAGATATTGTACATAGAATTAATTTCTATTCCATTGCTAGACCGTTTAGTTGTCATCTGGCACATTGCCATTGTGTGTTTTGTTTCACTACTATGCTATTTTAACCTGCGTATCCCTGGCGAGTAGTTAGGATAAATTATGTCCTTTACAAGAATTTTAGTGCCTAAATAAGCAGTACTAAAATCATCTTTCATTGAAGCTATCTTGTCTAAGTGAAAAAAAAATTTTTTTTTTTATTTTGTATTTGTTCACTTTTGTGGCTAAAAGTAAACTTTTTTTTTTTTAAGTTAGAAAAAAAAAAGGAAAGAAAATATCCCTGTCATGCAACTTCTGTTTCTTAAGACTTAATTCCCTTTAAGAGGAAGTAGAAGTCAGGCCAAAAATTCCTATAATATAAAGGACAGCTGAGAAAGAGAAAACTCATGAAACGATACACTCTTGTTAATATCCAAATGCTAGCTTTGAAAATTAGTGTTCCATGAGTGAGAATATTACTGCAGCTAACTTGTGATTTTCCACTGTATGATCAATGGTAATGATAAATATTCTGCAGGGTGTGCTGGCCGTTCTCTGAAATGTGCACTTTGATTTCACTGTGTTCTCATAGCTGGCTGATTTCAATGAAGTTACTTCTGTTTTAATCTTGTAATCTTCTCAAAATTTTCAATTGATTTTCCTTTCAATAAAGTAAAAGTTTTCCTTGTGTACCAGTGAAAAATATTCCTAAAACTGGAAAAACATTTTTTGTTCAGCTGAATTTTTATATACAGAGCATATACAGAATTAAAAAAACCCACCAAACTCCCCTACTGCTTACAACTTGTAGACCAAATTGAAAAGACATCTTTTCAACTGACATCTTTTATCTGAATGTCTAACTGCAATAATACATAGATGTTATGTGCTTGAAGAGGGTAGGTTAAGGCAGTTTACATGAAGTAACTTGAAAACTTCATGGATTTCTGTATATTTCTTAGAACACATTTGGTCTCAAAATACTCAGTGATCTATGATTTTTGTTCTCAGGTGGGAACAAAAGAGAGAACTCTGAGTCAGGGAATTATAGCTAGAATGAGTGTTCAATATAATGAAAAGATAAATTAAACTAGGGAAAACGTTTTAGGAGAGAAAGGGTTCTGTTTGTACGTAAAGACATGTGTCTGTGTTCATTTAAAGGCGATCCCTATGTCCTCAGATCACTAAGTAGTGCAGATTTGAGTAGGACCAGGTATGAATAAAGAGAATACGTACTGTGTCAATTATATCTGCATGCTCTGTGGATTCCAGATTCCCTGGTGTTTTTCCTCTGCTTATCTGGATGGCTCATTGAGGACCCTTTTGGCAGCTGGTTCCTAGGCTCTCCTATTTCTGAGCTCAGCCCTGCAAAAAAGTCCCTGATAGAGAACCACATCACTATCAAAACACCATTACCTTTCAGCCTGTTTATTTCCAGAGTGGTTTTTAGAAGCCTTTCTGGACTGCAACCTGAGAGCAGCCCAATATTGTAAATGGAGCTGTGTGATCACTGAACGTTGAGCACTCTTTCCTGCTCTCCAAAAATTGCAAAGTGCTAGGCAGGGAGCAGAGCTGACAGTGCAACTGGTGCACCTGACTGCCAGATGTCTGTCTCATGAACATCCAGACACCTACACCAGATAATGCCTGGACCCTGAGGAAGATACTGAGTGAGTGCTGTGGATTGGCCATCAGTGAAGGGATGGCTTCCAGATGAAAATGTTGATGCCCATGCATGTAAATCTGTGCTGAGTTCACCCTTTAGCTGCTGAAGTAGACAACTGACATTTCTGACAGCGAATAAACCTACTGTTGACTACCATCTGACAAAATAATTCAGAAGGTGGCATTCACTAGTTCAAAAGCTCTTGCCATCATCTCTGTGAGTGACAGATACAAGAAGACCTCCTCCCTTGTGTTTTCTCCCCCTAGTAGTATCCAGGTTATGTATACGATGCTGGCTGTAGTTTCTGTTCTTCTTAATTCACAATACTTCACCACTTGGCACCCAGAAGAGGGGGAATCACTTACTGAAAGCCTAATGACTTAGTTAAACAATAACTGGCCCAACCCAAATGTTCTGATGTTTGTGATAGTTCTCCCAAATCTCTTGAAGAGCTGCTCAACCTGAGAGCTTGAAGCAAAACAACATTAAAATCACTCAATATTTATTCGGCTTTCTATGTTCAAGATGTTATCCAAGAGAAATCACTAAATTTCCCTATGGACCTATAAACAAACAAAAGTTTTTACTTAATATTTATTCAGATTTCAGTGATGAATAAGGAGATTTTAAATACATAAGGATTGGTTAAAAAAAGAGCAAGATACCCTAACAGCTCTAGGACTCTAATTAGAATTTCCAAAACCTGTAACTGATCAACTAAGACAACTGTTGGAAATTGAAACCAAGCTGAACAAAGAGTGTCTATTGATTTGACATATTAGCTATTAAATATTAGAACATGTTCTCTTAAATTAAAATTATTGAAGTTGTTTACATAATTGGTACTGAAAGAGATGCCAGTGCTTTTGAGTAATCACTAGAAGAAATAAGAAAAAAAACCAATCACTTATAGATTTTAATGTAATTTTTATTTACAGGACTTTGTCGACAGGATATAGTGACAAAGGGCAATAAGTATATCTTCTTAAAAATATACTGTTACGTTATAGTGTGCACAAGATGTTTAAAAAATCAATAGAGTGAAGAATGTAAGATTTCAAGGCAGGTACTTATCTTTAGGTGAAAAGTCCACACAAGAAACTCACTACAATGAATAACACTGAAAATTACTCCCAAAGTTATCTTTTAAGTAATGTCATTGCAGGGGTAAAAATACTTAAAATACAAACAAAGCAGTCATGTTTTTAACAGCTGGGAATTGACACTTTGTGTCATGACAAGTCATCTATGAAGAAAAATTGTGTTGAGAAAAGAAGTATTTTACACTGTGATTTTTATTTTAACATGCATGTCAAAATCATGTTTAAAATTATGCTTCTGCTAACTAAGATGCCACATTGCCGGTATTTGATTCTCATGTGAAGAATAATTAATTCCATTAGAACGCGATTTTGCTAACTGGGCTGAGAAAATACTTGTATTTGAAAACCCCTTCTCAAATGTTAAAAATTTGATTTGGTTAATGTGCATACAAAAGTACTAAAACCTGTGTTTTTCTTCACTTCAGAAGTGTAGAAACCTGCAAATAAAATGTGATTGCTTTAAAAATGCACTGTGCTTACAATAAAGAACATACATTTTCATGAGCAAATGAAGGATGGGACAGGAACTCAGACTCCCAATTTTTGTTGATAGACTAATCTAACAATAGGTATTTTACGTGATTTTTAAATCACGGAACAGAAAGCTTAACTTCCATCCTCAGATAAATGTAGTGCATTTTCATTCAGAACTAGTTTTTTTAAAATTTCTTTATAGGCTATTGTGTCTGACACAAAAGGAATGTCAATATGTGGTCATACTTTGAAAACATTTCTTGCATTACCTTAGATGATGATAGAGGACTATGTGGGTCTATTTTTATTTCCAGCGAGAAAGCGTCGGTGCTTTTCTTTTAGGTAGCTGATCTCCACACTGCAGATTCAGGTTTGTGAAGGAGACAGCATGGTTATGCTAGCTGTTCCTGTAGAGGAAGAAAGACAGACTAAGAAATGTAAACAAAAGGGAAAGAGCAAAGGAAGGTCTGCTTTTTATTTTTTCTTGGTCTAAGACAATCTGCTAATCTGTTGTGACTGTCCTAGTGAGAGATAATGGTGACCTCTGCACAAGCTTCTTGCTAAGTCTCTTGCCACCTTGGAAACTAGCATAAACATCTGAAATCGGTGGCTGTACCTGCAACAGAGGTGCTTTGCTGCTTCTCTTCCTTAGACAAACTGAGGTATCACATGTATGACTTGCTACTTGGGAATTTTTTGATTGTTACATATTTTTCCAAACTTCCATGCTACCCAGAGTTGCTTCTACATGTTGAATCCCTCTCCATATGGCAGGAGGTCCACGAGGGTTAACAGTGTGGAGAAACCATGAGATTGCTGAAGTACTGCTCTCAACCTGTCCCCAACACATTGTCTCAGTTTAGAATGGCCAGGGCAAGCCACAACTCAGTTTACTTCTGCTACTCCCTTCCACCCCCCTCAGGAAATGGAAGGGGAATAAAGAATAAAGGCTTAGTGGTTGGACATTAAAACTATAACCGATTTAATGGAACAGGGAGGGGGAGTAACAGGTGAAAGAAAAAAAAGAATATATATACAAATATATACAACCCAACTCCGACAACCGCCGATGCAAGCTCCCAAAAAGTCCTCCACTGCAAAAGCCGATGGGGAAAAAGAGTCCAAAGCACCCCCAGCAACCGATGCAGTCGGATCCTGCAGAGCACATGGCGAGCTGGTAACAAAGGCAAGACCTCTCCTCCAGGCTAGCTCCATGTGGCGAGCCGAAGCAAGCAGAAAGGAAAGAGAGGGAGGAACTTCCTGCCCTCCTGGCTTTATAGAGCTTGGCAGGAAATGGGAGGGAATACTGACACCCCAGACCCCTTTCCACAAAGGGTCCTAAACTCCACCTCTCCCTCTTTGGGTCCTTGCAGCAAAGCCGTAAGATTTTGCCTGTCCCCTCAAACTATAACACACATTGTGCTACTTTTGGAGAAAAATATAGGTGAATTCCTCCTTAGAGAATTTGGTGACAAATGTGGAAATGTGCCTTGGCCATTCTGGAAGTGGGAATGAGAGAAGACAGATTTGGAGAAAAACATGAAAAGTCATGTGGGATTGGCAAGTGGACAGAAACAAAACCAAGTTCTCTAGAACATGTTCAGCCACCAACATATACAACATCTGCATCAAACAGTAGAGTTCTTGGGTTGTGTTTTGCATCTGTAGTCTCTGCATAGAGCAGATTGCTAGTAGGTACACTTCAGGTTTTGGTGAAAGCTAGAGAGAAAGTATGGTGGTGATCAAAGCATCTGTGGGGACTGCCAAATAAATGTTTATATGTCAAATAGTCCCATGTAAGCATATGGTGCAGGCATTCATAGCCTGAATAAAGAAGACCTGTTCATGTCAGTCAGTTGCTAGGTACATGAAACATGGGTGTTGTCTCAGAAAGGGAAGGGTTGTTTTTCATCCTGCTCCTGTGTAGCTTTTTTGGTGCATATAAGGGTAGCTGGAACTGACATGGAAAGAGGGTCATGAGGAAGTCATCAGGCTTTGAGGATACTTCCACAGAAAATAGGTATTGTCAAATGGATGCTACTAACACCAGGGAAATGGACTAATAAGCATATTCGTGCCTCTGATAGTATGGTAAAATAAGATGTAGATATTGAAGAAGACAGCAAAATTACCACTGATTTGACTAAAATAAATTTCCTCTTAATGCTCCAGACTAACGATGCATGGACATGTTTTTTTTCAGAAATAAGCTAAGCAGGCTCTTCACTACTCTGCCAAACTGAGTGTTTATAGAATGGGAAGGGTGGAGAGCCTGTTCACAGCAATTGTCTCTGCTTCAGCAACGAGAACCGCAATTCCTCACAACCTCTGCTACAGTGCTAAAATTATCCCTCAGTACTTGATGACTAATTTGAAGCCAAGCACTCTTAGAGGCTGCCCAAGTAATATTTTAGGTATATTTTTAGAATACATGTTTTTTTGGTTGGAAACAAAATCGGTGAATCTCTGGTAGTTTTTAATACCTACCTCTAGTACACACTCTGGAGACAAACACAGCAGCATTTGATTCCAGCTGAAGTTTGTGAAAAATGCTTTGTCCTGGCTACATAGGCTGCGATTTCTATAATAAGTAAGGGCACTTTGCATGCAGTCATATATTATCCTGAAGAATTCACAAGCACGTTGCTAATAAATCTCTGCCTAGAGCCTCTGTGAGAATAAATAATATGGCTGTTTCACAAAGAGCTTAGATTAAGACATAAAGATTCAAAATTGGAAGAGAAATTAGAATACTTTGAGTCAACCAGTAAACAATCCTTTTTCTTTAGTGCACTTTACTTTAAAAGGTAGTTTGCTTTCTAAACCCAACTAAAGAAAAAATAACAGCTTGTAACAAAAAATTGAAGATATTATGGTGTACAACACAGCATAGCAGGTCACAAATACCCTTCCATAGTTTCTAAAAGCATCAGTGTAATACTTAGCTGCACAGAGGCAGGATCTTTATTTTCCCAGCATATTCATTTTTTCCTTAGAGGATATCTAAGAGTTGGATATTCCTCTGTGAATATAAAGGAGCCAGAGTTCTTTCTGAAAGGCATGCAGCCTTTAGCAGGTTACACTCCACTGGAAGCAAAATCGTGAATCTTGTATTCCTTGAAAGTGCTTTCTTGAAAGTGCTTTCTTGAAAGGGCAAAGCACTATAAGTAAAAAATAAACACAAATCTTTTTCATATATTAAAAGACAATAGGAGAACATAATTTTTGTAAGTTGGTTCCACGGATAGCTATTAAACATAAAATTTTGCCTCTTAACCTCCAGCTAGAATTCAAAAGGGGAAGGATCATATAGATATCCTGGTCCTTGTAGTCTTCCCTTATTCATGTGCTATCATGTGCCACTACAAGGATTAGACAGACCTTTGCACTGACTCTGTGTAACATTCCTTGTATTTCAATTTTCAGCTTCTACATGAAAAGTCAAGAGAAACATGCAATAAGAAAACTCACAATGAGAAAACGTAAAGCTAATAAATTATTTCAGGACTAATGGTATACAAAACTGGAACAATGATGAGCCATTTGAAAACAAAATTACATTTTAATTTTTTTAATTCCATTTTCATAGTGTAATACAAAAGTGACAAGCTAACAGAAAATAAGTTTTCTTTCTTAGTATCTTGAAATAATTCTGTAAAAGCATATATTATGCAGAATTAACTTGCATAGTTTCAATATAATGATATTACATTTCCTTTCAATCAAATTAAAATCTTTTTTATATGCCACTTCTTATGAAGGTCAGGGTCTGGATCGTAAGTGATATGAAAGAATTTCTGGGAGTTACTTGTACTGTGAATCTTCAAATACCGTAAAGTACTGGAGAGCTCAACACAGTGACATACAGCTATTTATTTTACCTAGCACCTATTTTACCTACTTATGCTCTGGGGGAGCTTACAATCCAGCTAAAGGCAGTATCATGACACACTATAATCTGGAAGTATGTGCATTCTGTATTACCTTTGTAGTTATTCGATGCCTAAAAACACATTAGATTATTTGATTTTTAAAACAAGCAAGTAAACTGCGTCTGTAAGATTTGTATTTCTATAGCAGAGAAACATTTCATACCTGGAGGATACAGGAAAATAAGGTTCAAATGAAACACCTAATAGTGTGAGACTTTATGCAAAGTACTGTATTCATGGAAAAGGATCTCAGCTAGTATCAGGAAAGATATAATACACAACCCTGGTTTGTCCAATATTCATTTTCTCAGGACTTTCTAGACAGATTTTTGTCATTTCACAAGTATGAACGTTTTTCTTTCCCACTCATTTCTCTTCCCCACCTGTCAGATTTATAAACTCCATCTGGAATCTGAAAAGAGCAAGCTGTTTGTTCCTCCATTCCCCTTTTCAATGAGGACTCTGCAGGCAGAGCTAAGCTGACAATTTGGATGACGTAGAAGGAAAGCTGCAGTCCAGCTCATTTGTCCATAGCTGTATTGATACTCTAACCCAGAAGTGAAAAAAAAATTGCCGTTACAGTAAGTATATGTGACTCCACAGCACTCCAGGACCTAGATTCAGGGTAATAGGACATCATTCTTTACAATGTTATTTTTCCTGACCATAACTTCTGCAGGTTGGTGTATTAGTGGATCTCATTTTATCACCTTCTCAAGATGCCTACAGGTAATGAACCAGCATGTATTTTTTTATCTGCACCAAGAAGAAAATGTCTCTGTACAGCTTCAACAATACAAGGCTGCTTTAGAAGATTATAATGTCTGTCTTCCAAGAAAGATATGCCCTTCATTTGTCCATGTAGCATTGTTGGAACATTTATCTGACTATCGAGCTCTACTCTGAGTAGAAATACTGCTTTCAGTATTTAACTGTGAAAAAAAGATCTGATTTATGAAATCACAAAATAAATAGGACAGAAAAGATGGCTGTCATCCTAAATGACAAGCTCATAGCAGCTAGGCTCTTTTGGGAAACTGGCAAACATCAATTATCTCCCTCATGCATGATTGTAGTTACAACATTAACAAACAGACATTAAAATAATATAAATATAACCAACTTTCTGAGATACAACAAGTATTAACAGTTTCACATTCATTCATTTGAAAGCATATTGGAAAATAAATCCAATCTGCACTGACATCTGTTATTTTATGTTTTTTCAACTAATGCATTACAGCTAGAAAGTGGAATATTTTCCCTTCTGAAAACTACTGAAAACTGTAAATATTTCTTTATTTATTAGAGAAAGCAATAACAAAATAGTTTACTGAGGTGAGATAGAAGGTAATTAGGACATACTTTCTTTATTGAGTTTGATGTGTATTTGTGGACAGAATGAGCATAATGGACCATATCACAAATGTCTGACCAAGACAAAAACAATAAAAAAAAATATCAATAATGAAATTCTATAGTCTTTATTTCTTAAGTTGAGCAGAGTTGATTTTACGTGCTATAAGCACAGAGAGGCAGGTAAGAGACATAACTGGAATAGTAATAGGGTGTTACTTACTCATATCAGTAAGTAATAACCAAAGCATTAACATACATTTTATTTTTTCCATTTCCTTGTCAAGTTCATTAATGGATGGGGAAGAAATTCATACAACTTCATTAAATGGCATCTGTGCCCTGCTCTTTGTGCCACACTAGCATTTAAACCCACCAGGGGGAACAGTGCCACCTTCTGCATCACTATCTTCACTTTCAACACCTGGGTGTTTTCTTTAAAAAATAATGTTAATGTCATTCTTTTTCATGGTCTACCATGATTCCTAAATTTGGCTGTAAAATGGAAGCTTTTTCCACTTCAAGTTTCTATTTTGTTAGGAAAATTCTTATAAAGAGTTATTCATTTAGGAAACAAGGTTTTTTCCACATTAGGAAAATGGGCAAAAAAAACCCCCCTCCAAGTAAAACAGAAAAAAACCCACTTCTTGATATATTTTTTTTTTCTAGCACTGGAAGGTTTTTCCATCATCTATTTTTGTATTTTTTACTCTTTCTTCTGGGGAAAATATGTATATATTTACGTAGAAAAGCTTGTATACTATTAACAGAAATTTTGGAAGCTTGGACTACTGTCTAAAACTGCTGCTTTGTATTTTTAACTTTCCAATAGTATATAATGTATGCCTCACAGATATGTAAAACTAGAAAGGTGCTTAAACAAATTGCATTTTATCTAATATTATATCAGCTCTCTGTATTAGTAAACACCTTTCAGTTATATGTACTTCAATACTACCTTCCATGAACAAGGATTAATATATTAGCTAACTTCTATTAATCATTGAGTAGTAATTCAGTAAGCAGTTGTAAATTGCTGATACTTGCTATTAGTTCGCTTAAGATTTCTTCCATAGCATATAGCCTATTACACAGACAAAAATAATTAATAAAAAAGGACATTTTAAGAAATTATTTACCATTAGTTTCAGAATAAGTGCCATTCCCTTCTTAGGTTCCATGTTAGTTAACACTTGTGGGAGGCAACAATAGATTAATAGACTATATCAGGTTCTGAAGATATTTCCTTTGGATTTATTAAATGTCTAAAAACCCAGCCCCCTTGGGGTTTTAAACTTGATTTATTCAGACAAAGAAATATTCTAATATTCCACACAATTTAAGGGCTTAGTTCTTCAGTTGAACAGCTTTGTCATACTACAAATTACCTTCTTCAGCTCAAATTTTATTAAGATAGTTGATAATAGAAGATAAAAAGCAGAAGAAACAACTATTTGCAAAATATCATGATAGATACTTATTATAAAATAATATTATTAATTTAATCACTTGGATTCTATTATCCGAGGAAAAAGCTTTACTTCAAAAACATTTAAATAAAAATCTGACTCACTACAGAAATTAATATAATTAATTCATAAATATTTATACTTGCATTCCAAGAGACATTAAAATTTAAATGTAGTCTGCACAGTTTTAGAAAGTTTTATAAGTAATCTTCCTTCCTTGTATACGCAGAAATGCTCTTCAAGTGTAATATAATGGTCATTCAAAAATCTTTATTTTAAAATAGTTTTGCTATACACTCATATTTTTTCTGATCAAAAAATTCAACCCTTATTTTCTCTAGTTGCAGCTCATCTATCACTCTAAGAACAATCCAATTTATCTGTATTTAGCAAAATCCTTGGACAAATATTTAGAATTCAGTGAAGCTTAAAAATATGCACAATTTTGCCATTCTGACTCCACATCATTTTTTTAATCAGAAGAGTTTTAGTCAGTTCAGGGAAAGCTGTAATTTCACTTACTTTTGCGTAACTGCCAGGAGAACAAATTTTTATTATTCTCACTCAAAAATAAATGCCAGATTTTATATAAACTTTTGAAGCCATTCATTTTTTTGTGAGAGCAGGATAAATCAGCAAAGGGCCATACACACTATTTACTCTCCTTCCTATGCATTCAGCTATATTTTCATGTGATCAAGTTATAGTCAGGACAGTCACAGTTGACGAGATATGCCCTGAAGGCTGGCTCTCTCAGGGCTGGCTCCTGAAGGGCTGGCTGGGTGACTGGAGGACAGGATCTACTTAGGTGGAATGGAAGGACTGTTTTTTTTCAGCCTGGAGAAGAGAAAGACTCCAGGGAGACCTTACTGATGCCTACAAATACCTAATGGGAGGATGGTCAGAAGATGTAGTCGGTTTCTTCTTGAAGGTGCACAGCAATGAGATGAAAGGCAACAGGCATAGACTGAAACACAAAAAACTCCAATTAGATATAAATTTTATTATCAAGAGGAATACATTACCCCCAGAGATTGTGGACTCCCCAGCCTTCAAAGTGTTCAGGACCTGACTGGACTTGGCCTGAGGAAACCTGGTAAAATTAGACCTGTTTTGAGCAGGGTGTTGAGATAGGTGCCAATGGAGGTGCCTTTCAACTTTTATCTGTTTCAGGCCTCTACTCTTCTGTATACAAAGTAGACTGAGAAATGGCCAAATGACAGCAGTCAGGAGAATGGCGTGGAGGGGGTGCTTCACTTACTGCAAAGAAACATCTGGATGAACAGGTCAGTTGTTCTGATATCAGAGTGTCAGTGCCCATTCCAGCAGCTATCCATTGCTCATAACAAATATAGGCATTTATATGCCCTGGATAAACTAAAATATGCATGGAACAGACACAGCTTCATAAAGTTATCATTATTATTTTCTATTAAAATGTGATCAATGAGAAATTATCAGGGCTTTAATTTTCCATAATATGAAAGACAGTTCCTGTGATAGATTAGAAATTGGTTTGCAAGCCCTAGATACCAGTTTATTTTTTCTTTAATTGCAGGCACCAAGTTGTCTGTATCCTATCTTGAAAACTATTCCTGCCCTGCTTTAGCATGTCTGTGCCTCAGCACTTTTATTCTCTACCTATTTAAGCTTCAAACCAGTAAAATCTGTGTTGCAGCTGATACGGCTGTCTCTATAAGGCCAGTGGATAGTTAATCTCCAGGCCCTTATCCTATAAATATCTACAGAGCAGGTGTCAGGAGGACGGGCCGAACTCTTCTCAGTGGTGCCCAGTGACAGGACAAGGGGCAACGGGCATAAACTGGAACACAGGAAGTTCCATCTAAACATGAGGAAAAACTTCTTTACTTTGAGGATGACAGAGCACTGGAACAGGCTCAAAACCCACCTGGATGTGGTCCTGTGCAACCTGCTCTAGGTGAACCTGCCTTTATGGTGGGTTTGGACTAGATGATCTCCAGAGGTCCCTTCCAACCCCTACCATTCTGTGATTCTGTGACCTCCCCCCTTCTTGGGGGTGCCAAGCTGCAGCTGTCCTTATATGGATGTTAATGGAGAACAGCAGAGGATACAAAAACCACTCAGCACTTGCATACCTACATACTATCAGACTCAGTCTTGGGCATTACAGGTTTGAAATATTTGAGCGTTAAAACATGGTGCTCTCTGCCAGAAAGAGCAGATACCATTTTCTATCTCAGCTTCATACATTAATCAAGAACTAGCTGTACAGGGAGAAGCACAGTGATCTTCTTAAAAGTCTGTTTGCCTCTTAGAGCATGTTTTCCTCTTAATATGTCCATAGCCATTGTTCCATATGGCAAGGCCTTGTGCTTAGTTGTTAGAAGGTATTTTGATTTTTAGCCTAAACCTGAAAGGAAGATCAAACAGAACAGAAGCACAGTTTTATATTTTGAAGTGTTTTGAAAATAGTTACATTTTTATTAAAACACACTCGTAAAACACAGCTTCTATAAGAAGTAGAATAGTATGTCCTGTGTGACTTCTTAAGAATAGGAAACTGAAACTAAGCTTTTATTGGAAATTCTCTTTTAAAAGCTACTAAAAATCTCAGGCATTAAAACCAGATTTAAAGAAGTATTTCAGCTCCAGGATGCCCCACTGCAGATGGTAGCATTCTTCATATAAGAGCATGAACTATAATGTGCTTAGCCTGGGCTGACTCACATCCCAGTACAACAGTCCTAAGATAACGTCTCACTTCTTTTCTCTGTATGACCACGTGCACATCCGAACCTGGGACTACAAAGGTCCCACAAAATCAAACTGTCCTATAATTATGTGTGGCAGAGGGCAGAAGACTACAAGGGAGACCTGACATGCTCCTTTGCATATTTTGCCTACTTTTCCAAAAATAAATTGGATGCTATTTGGAGAACTCTGATGTATACCAATTGTCCATATGCCATTTTCTCTCCTGTGAAGTTCCACACTGCTCCTTGTTTTCCAGCACACACAGCAGCAAGGATCCTAAATTAGTTTTAGAATGGAACTAGACAGCCAGTTACCAGTTCTGTTCTCATGTACAAAAGACATGATCCAGCTATGGTGAAGTTCAACAGCATCTTTCTGCCTCTTCAATGCTTCAGGAAATACGAGCAGATATCTGTAATATTTTATTGTGATCAGTTACTGGCACATAAAAATCAAAATACACTCGGTTTCATTTCTTCATACAAGGTTTTAGTCAATAAAAGAGATGATCAACAATATGAAATTGCTGTCTGAAGAGAAACTATTTCTCTTCCTAAAGCAAGATTTATGCCAGATTAAATTAGTAGAAGAAAAAAACCCTAAGGTTTCAGTTAAATAACATTATAGATTGTTCATTGGGCTGTAGGAACTGTATTTTGCTGTTGGAGCTGGCACTGCTAGAACGGTAATTGCCTTAGACAGAAACAACAACCTGTATTTGGTAGCTACACACAGAGTGTAAATTGGCCTCATGATATATTCTTCTAGCTTCTGCAACTGCCAGAAATAAGTCAAGTTGAATAATTAACATAAAATTGTTGCCTGTTCAACAGTCTAGTATGAGCAACTAGCAAGCAAACATTAGTTTTCATTTGATACAGATCTGTTGAAGAACTTTCACTATAGCTCATTACTCACAACACTGGATTCTGAACTGATGTATAAGAGGTAAATAAATGTCACAACTAACAGGATGCCTGGGTTCGTTAGCTGACCAGGCTGGTAACCCACATATAGCTGAGAAGATTAAAAGAAGACCTTAAATGGTGCAATTCAGGCTAAAGTGCAAAAGAGACACTTGTAACATAGAAAAAAAAATATAATCTAACAGTAAGATAGAAATAAATTTATTGTAGCTTATTCTTTCCAGTCCTTACTGGATGTTTGTCTGTTTTACTTGCTTAGATAATCCTGCTACAAATCCTGCTACTAAAAACTCAATCTGTCAATTATTTTAGAAAGTATTTGAACCAGTAGAGTAAGCTCATACCACAATGTGAATCTGGTGCTTCTTAGATGGGAATTTCTCAGCAGCCTTTTCAGCAGTTACAGATCACCACTTCCACCTAAAGAAGTCCTGCACACTCCTTACTGGTGTTCTTCCTGCTCTCAAGGCTCGGTTATGTCAGAAAACTGTTCATGTGTCAAAGTAGTGAATCAGATGCAGGATCTGATCTGACAGAGAAATGATTCCTCCCTCTCTCTCCCTCCTTTTCATTTTTATCTGCTCAGCTCTCTGACCCAGTTCACTGTATAAACACACACCATTTGTGCTGGTATAAGGGATGGGAAGAATGAGGAGAGGAGTATGTTTTTAGTGGTAACCAGGAATGTTTTTTCCAATATCTCTGCCAGTTTGTACTTACTGAAAGTGTTTGTTGAACAACCTAGGTGATTCTTTAATAAATTTGATCTAAAATTTGATTAGTGCTTTGGCTTTGTGCTTTTATACATCTTCAGGGATATTTTGGTCAAGACATATAAAAGTCATCAAATTGATTAAACATTATTGCTATATTGTAACTAAAGATACAGTGTATGTTTTAATATACAATTGAATTCAGAGAAAATATGTGACCCATATTTTACCTTATTTTGCAATAGCAAGCAATTTCTAATTCTAGGGCTTTTACTATCTTCTATGAAAAAATGTTTCTTTCTTGTCTGACATTACCTACTGAACCTCCTCGGAGAATAACTGTTCCAGAGATACATCTCTTACACATCTCTACAAGTATTAATCCTTTTCAATTTCTGCTGTCAGCACCATTATTTCACTTAAAGTCAAGGCTTTGGCTATTTGAGTTTCAGAAGTGCTCTTTTCCATGTAACACATGTCCTAATTCAGGCAAAGTCATAACTCCACTCCCAAGCAAACAAGTCAAAAAAAAAAAAAAAAAAGAAAAAGAAAGCTGTACTGTGGAAGCTTCGATCTGGTGTTGCCAATTCCAAAGCTTTTTAAAGCTACTAATTAATTTTAGATATTGGTTTGGTTCCAGATAGGGTTCTATTTCTGTTCCCTTTCTTATGTAGCTTCTATGGTGTCACGTTCTGAAGTTTTTCAACAAAGTAATGAGGACAAGAATTGTACTTTTTATGTCATAAAACCTGAGGTTCCAAGTTAACATAGATTGTAAGTGCTAGAGAATTAAAAAAACCCAAAGCCTGCTAGATTATGTAGTGACAAGGTAAATCACAAAGCTGTAATTTTACTATCATATTGGTTTTATTATATCTGGGAAAACACTATAAAATTGCTAATAATCAGCACAATGATTTCAGAATTTCAGATACCATCTGGCCTGTAGCTTAGTAGTTTTGCTTTCTTGGTAACCCTATGATTATGCAGTGTCCATTTACTGCAGTTACAGTTATGCACTTGAATTTAAAATTTCAGTTTAATTTATGAAAGTCCTTAAAGTTTGATCAAGTCTGGAAAAATACCATCCTGGAATGAGAGAAAAATAAAAGTTTTCCAAAGATGAAGGTCATCTGAGAGAGAATAAAATACTAGAAGATATGTAATGAACACATGATGAGTTATTAGCATTACAGAAGGATTTTTTCTTTGAACTGAGGTGCTTTAAATTTTCCACAGTTCATACTCAGAATGAAGGAGTAAAGTTGAGCATGAGAAAAGTGTGTTGTTTTAGTATTTGTCTTTGTTTCTCAATACCTGAATCTATTTTAATGGGCAATAAATGACATTAATTTTCCTCAAGTCAGTCATAGGTAAGTGATGTCCCTGTCTTTATCTCAAATCACAATCTTTCTTATCCTATTTTCTCCCCCCCATCCTGCTGAGTAGTGGGAGAGAAGAAGCACCTAAATGGGAATTTGGCCATTAGCCAAGGTTAACCCACCACAGTAAAATCAATGAAACATATGGTTTTCAATTTTTCTAACAGTTCTGCTAGTGGAGACCATCTGACTCATCACAGTTCCTTAAAAAACTTTTGAACAAATGTATTAGAGCATTAGAAATAAAACCAGTTTTTTGCAGTTTCATTACAATTTTCCCTAGGGAAAAATTGGCATACTAAACACTGTGATTAATAAACTGCAATTAGAATTAGAAATAAAGATTCAAATATTGATATCCTGAATTTTCCTCACTGTACACTTGTTTAAAGAATTTCTTTTGTAGAGACAATGGAAAACTAATTTCATGTATTGAGCTAATGCTGATTGTATATTATGGTGAAAATTCACACACAGTATTATAGCACATACTTTTAATGCATTTCTCTTGCATACACAAATATATGTTTTATTTTAGAAAAATATGCTCAGTTCTGTGCAGAAACTGCATGAAGAGGAAGATGAGTAAAAGGTTTATATTCTGCTTTGATTTCTGAGCATAGACAATTTTTGAGAAAGAATTTTTCTGTAGGTATTGAAAATTGAAGCTGATTTGAGATGTCAGAGGAAAATGATTGCTTATTTGCTGCTTTAGGTTGGGAGTGTGCTTTGTGCATATAAACAAAATATTATACTTGGAATGAATTATTGAAATCTGGGTTCTGCCTTTTTAAAAATAAATTTGTTATATGCAGGTATCTATGGCCAATAGGAAGAATTTACTTTCATTTTAGAATAAGAAGTGAAGAAGAGAAGTGGTATTTATATTTGTAGAGAAAATTAATTTATCTAGAAATAAAAGTAGTTGGATTTGTCTTCGTTTTGTACTTAGGAAAGCACATTGCATAAGATAACACTGGGCACATCTGTTGAATGATGCTGACCAAGCCACCTTGCCCCTCCACTAAAGAGTGTGCTCCACTACATAGTGGGATGAATAGTGTTCTGACACTCATCTCTAAAAAGGCCTATAAGAATTAGTTGCTGTTGCTAAAAACTTACTCTTACCTTTTATGTGAAAATTGAAATATGTTTTAATGACAGACTACAGATCTGCAAACAAGTGATAATGAAATTAAAAAGCTATCTTGTTCTTGAGCAGAATTCCTGTTTATTTTCAATATTTAAACAAGGCAGGGGACATTTAATTTTTAATATTTAATTTTTAGCAATATACTGAAAGCATTTATTATTTAATAAATTAACTTAATATTTAGCAATATACTGAAAGCATTCCACAGGAAAGTCACTATGTTCCATGCTTTTAGATGCTCATTGAAGTAAGAGATTAGTGTTCTCAGCCTCTAATATTAACAGTTTCTGCAATCAAGTCAAGCAAATCTATTTGTGGTTGTTTCACTAATCACCATTAAAATTTGGGGAATATTGAATGTGTTTAAATGCTGTGTATTGAAGATGTGTATTGAAGTTATGACACTATTGTACTAAATTAAGAAGCCTGTATAATTGTGCTCCTGGACAATATCCAAAAATAGCTCTTAGATAAATCTCTGTTTAAAGAAATATTCAAGGAATGGAAAGAATATCTATTGTCCAAATTGCTACTTACACTTACTGCTGCTGAGGATGGGACTTTGACTAACACTGCAGCTTCTCAATGCAGATGCTCAGAAACAGGTCAAGTCTATATTTTACTGACAAAAAATAACATGAAGTTATACCCTGTGTCTCTGATTGATTGCCTATCTCCTTTTTCCAAAATGCTTTCAAAGATGCCTTTCAAAACTCTGAGAAACTCTGCTGCAAGGAAATCTGCACCTGTAACCCCATGTGCAACCCCTTAAATTACTCTTTTCTCAAGTCCTTCTCTAATTCCCTTTGCCCATGGAAGTCCTTTCTTCTGATATAAAAGAAAATATATTTATTTCCCCAGCACTAACTTCATTTGATCAGATAAGGATCTGGTCCTTAAACTTGTAATACTAAAGACTTGACAAGCACTGGTCATGTTGAGAACAGTAGATTTCTGAGGTGGGGACTGTCATTGTGGCAGGTTTACACACATTGTCAGGAAAACAGGGCTGTGACTTCTCTCTGGGGTTTCCAAGGAATAACAATAAAAAGCCAGTGCTCAGAAGGTATCTAAAGTGACATATGAAGTTTTAACTGTTTAAATACTCAGGCTCCCAGCATGCTTGTGATTGTCCACACATGCTTAGGACAAGTTTTTCAGTTTTTTAGTTTTTTGCTACAAAATACTTCAGAGTGAAAGAAAAAACTGCCTCTACTTACCTCATAGCTGAGTAAAAGTAACATCAAAGTAAAAACTTTATGGCTACTAAATCCAGCTGTTTTCCAGTACATTTTCTCCACTTGCACCAAAATATAACTCCAAATACCTGCAAAACCACCAGTCATTCACGTTTTCCTCAGTGTCCCTCCCACTTCATAGGTTTCCATGTTACGTTTTACTTAACAGAATATGTTAGGGTTTTTTTTCAGCTCTTGTCTAAAATGTAAACTAACAAAGTGATTCTGTTAATTACTTGAAATTAAGTCTAGCAATTATCTAGAAGTCTAAGAAGTCAAAACTTTTGCTACTGAATTTTACTGAGGAATAATAGTACATTAGGAAACTTAATTGGATATTTAAGAACTTGCAGGTTGATTTTAAGGAGAAATGTTTCACTGACATTTTAAATAACAAAAATATATGAAACTACAAATCTTTTTGCTACAAATTTATTTGAAACAGGCACAAATAGTTCTCTTAGCCTTAAAACTGGAAACAATTTGCAGAATATATTTCGGTGAGTGAGACTTTTGAAAGTGGAAAAGAGGCAAGTTTTCTCTTGAAATGTATTTCTGTTATTTTTGTCTTCCCTTAGTGTTTTACTCACATGAATACAAAGTGACTTCTCAGAAACTGTAAAATTCCTGTCTGGTACAAAAATTAAGTGGAGAAGAAAAAGACACTGAGTCCACATGTGTGAAGGTTTAAATTGAAACATATGTTTAATAACATTTGCAGCATTACTGCTTTCGTAATGTCTGATTCTCTGCATGTTCCTGTTATGCTTGATAATGTGTTGCCACTTCAAAAAAAAAATAAAATAACGAGGGTTTTTAATATCAGTTGTAGTAAGTTTGCAGCTCACAGGCACATTATAGTGCCTGCCCAAGGCCTGCTAAAATGTGGTGGGATTTGTTTCCTAATTATTTAAGGACATATATTCTCTTAGTCACATTTAACAATAGTAATGAAATTGAATTATTGATCTACATAACCATGAAATTATACCTAAGATCTTAAAAACATTTTTACATACTTTTGTATTTAGGAGGAGGGAGCCATATTTTACCCTATAAAGCTTGTGCAAGAATATGTAAGTGGTATGGAGGATCATGTGTGCCTTTGAATTGTCAGAAATTTCACTTTAGTGTTTGCAGTATAGTAAAGTATTTTCTGTTAATTGAAACAGAAAAAAATATGGCATATTCCTGACATTTTCTGAGACACTCCTTTGCATGGAATCTGACATAAGGGATAATCTGAATTATTATCTAGGATTCTGAGAAGTTTTAACATTGTTTTATTTCAATCCCTTTTATTACAAAATTATTCAAACTCCAATGGTACAAGTTCACGAGCAAGAAAGTTTTGTCAAAACCCAAAAGTTTACCAAAATGGACTCTTGGTGTGTTGTCTTATGAAGCCCTAGGAACGTAAGGATTAAAATCCCCATTAGCATGCTGAGATACTCTTTCATACTTAATGGGAATAGATAATCCTTTAGCTGAAGGAATATAGATGACAAATTTGGCTGTGAGTGAGATTTAGATGTGTAAATAAAACGGTTGCTGAGTTGCTGGTAAAATTGCCTGCAGCCTAGACGAGATACTGAGTAAACAAATAAATGTGTTTGAGCCTGATTTCTCAGAATCACGGAATGGTTGAGGTTGGAAGGGACCTAGAACAAATTGCCCAGAACTATGTCCAAACAGCTTTTGAATATTTCCAAGGATGGAAAGGATGGATTTCAAGACGTATATAACATGTGCTGTTTTCATTTTTAAATGGTGGTTGTAAAAGATACTAGATCTTTGGAGAATGAAGTTTGACATCATTACATATTTCTATCAACAGTATTAACACACATTTCTTCTAAGATGGACACATATAATTTGAATTACTCTTAGATTACATTGCCCTTGCTATAAAAAAACTGTCAAATGATGATGACTTGTTGCATTGACTGGACTAAACTAGAAAAAACAAAAGGACATGAAAGAGTTTATGACCTTGAAATTTTTTCTTGCTTTCCTTGTCTGAAGAAATCACTGTGGGATCTTCTTTTATATTTTGTTCTTCCTGTGTATTTCCAGTAAAATTTTCATTTAAAATTATGTGAGTTATGCCATTGGGACTATTAGTCGAGAAAATAATGTTTTTTAAAAAAACAGTGGTTTAGTCTAAGAGAAACAAAACATAAGAAGTAATTATGCTGAAAGAACATTAATGCTGTGATGCTGAGAAACTATTTAACAGCCTCTTTAAACAGATGCTCTGTCACAGATTATAAGCATTGCACTTACTAGCTAGTTAGAATTTAAGATCTCTGTGAATATCATAGGTTATTTAGATTTCTGTGCTTCTTCTTCCTGTGTGAATTCATTGAAAATTTTGATATAAGCAAATAAATGAATATAATTTACATATCAAAATACAATATTATGCTAATGTTTGAGATTTTGACAAATTCATCTTTTCTTGAGCCTAAACTTTCCCCCATTGAAGTACATTGCAAAACATACTCTTTGACTTCAGTGAAAATAAATAGCGGTAATTACTATTTAGTATTTAGATAGCAGTTTGAATCCATGGGACCTTAATAGCTGGGCAATCACTTTCTTGATTCAAATTCTTTCTGATAAAGAGAGGATTTGGCAAGCAAATTACTTACCATTCTGAAGTGGAAAAGTCATAGTTCAGAACAGTAGCTTTAACACTGGTCTATATTTTGCATATGAAAAGGTATGCATTAGATGTGGGATAGAGAGCTTGTCCAAGACTGCTGCTCCTTCATTAATGGAATGAAAGCTGAGAAACTATTTTACTACATACTCTTTTGTTGACAAGTTGGAGGAATGAATTCTTTCAGAACCAATTAAAAACTTGCAAATATAGGGAGAGAGTGTCAGTTCACAATCAATATGTGATTGTCTCATCATTATATGAAAGCCCAGCATTACTTTCGCAACAAGTACCTAGTTAAGATACAGCTTGATATTGTTTGAAACACCTGCGACCCTCCTGCAGGGCGGAGTGGACCAGACAGGTGACTCAAAATAGACCAAACTAAGTATTCCATCCCATATGCGCCATACTTGGTATAAATCTGAGGGATCATGAGGGTCGATATCTTTTTGTCTATGGTCAACATCTTGGGAGGACTCCATCCGTTCATCTGTCTTTGATCCAAATCCTTGTGTCCCTGATTCTGTGTGTTCCTGCTTCCAGCTCCCATCTGTCGCTGACTCCAGAAGCCCAGTCTGGGACTTTTCCCACAGCTGCCCTGCAGCCTCAGTGGTGATGTGACCATTATTGGGGGGAGGGGGAGTGCAATATTGTGTGTATATATATATATTTGTATATATTTCATCATTTTCTTTTTCATCGTTACTGTTTCATTAGAGCTGTGTAGTTCAGTTTCCAACCTGTAAGTCTCTCTTCCTTTTTCTCTCTCCTTTCTCTTTTTTGGAAGGGAGGGGGGTAATAGAGAGCATAGTCATTCATTTAATTGCCAGCCCAGTGCTAAACCATGACAGGAAAAGGGGTCCACAAAAGCTGGTTAATATTCAAAGATCACCTCCTCCAAGCTCAGGAGTGCATCCCAACAAAGAGGAAGTCAGACAAAAAAGCCAGGAGGCATGAACAAGGAGCTCCTGGACAAACTCAGGTACAAAAAGGAAGTCAACAGAGGGTGGAAGCAAGGACAGGTAGCCTGGGAGGAATATAGAGAAATTGTCGGAGCAGCCAAGGATCAGGTTAGGAAAGGTCTTGAAAGAATTAAATCTGGCCAGGGACATCAAGGGCAGTAAGAAAATCTTCTATAGGTATGTAGGTGATAAAAGGAAGGCTAGGAAAAATGTGGGCCCTTTCTGGAAGGAAATGGGAGACCTGGTTACCTGGGATATGGAGAAGGCTGAGGTACTCAATGACTTTTTTGCCTCAGTATTCATAGGCAAGTACCCAAGCCACACTTCTCAAGTCACGGAAGACAAAGGCAGGGACTGGGGGAATGAAGAACCACCCACAGTAGGGGTAGATCAGATTTGAGACCATCTAAGGAATCTGATGGTGCACAAGTCCATGGGACCTGATGAAATCCATCTGTGGGTCCTGAGGGAACTGGCAAATGAAGTTGCTAAGCCACTATCCATCGTGTTTGAGAAGTTATGGCAGTGCAATGAAGTTCCCACTTACTGGAAAAGGGGAAACATAACTCCCATTTTTAAAAAGGGAACAGAAGAAGACCTGGGGAACTACAGGCCAGTCAGTCTCAAGTCATTGCCTGGTAAGATCATGGAGCAGATCCTCCTGGAAACTAAGCTAAAGCATACAGAAAACAAGGAGGTGATCTGTGACAGCCAACGTGACTTCACTAAGGGCAAATTGCACCTCACAAATTTGGTGGCCTTCTATGATGGGGTTACAGAGTTGGTGGATAAGGGAAGAGAAACTGATATCATCTACCTTGATCTGTGCAAAAGCATTTGACACTGTCCCACATAACATCCTTGTCTCTAAATTGGAGAGCATGGACTTGATGGATGGAATACTTGGTGGATAGTGAATTGGCTGGATATTGGCATTCAAAAGGTTGTGATCAATGGCTCAATGTCCAAGTTGGGATCAGTGATGAGTGGCATTCCTTGGGGATAGGTATTGGGACTGGTGACTTTTAACATCTTTGTCAGTGACATGAACAGTTGGATCGAGTGTACCTTTGCCAAGTTTGTCAATGACACCAAGATGTGTGGTGTCGTCAACACTCTGGAGGGAAGGGATGCCATCCAGAGCGACCTTGACAGGCTTGAGGGGTGGGCCCATGCAAACTGCATGAAGTTCAACAAGGCCAAGTGCAAGGTCCTGATCATGAGTCAGGGCAATCCCATGCACAGATACAGGCTGGGTATAGTATGGACTGTGAACAGCCTTGAGGAGAAGGACTTGAGGATGCTGGTTTATGAGAAACTCAATATGAGGCGGCAATGTGTGCTTGCTGCTAGGAAAGCCAACCATATTCTGAGCAGCATCAAAAGAAACATGACCATCAGGTTGAGGGAAGCGATTCTTCCTCTCTATTCTGCTCTTGTGAGACCCCACCTGGAGTACTGTGTCCAGTTCTGGAGTCCCCAGGTCAAGAAGGACATGGAGCTGTTGAATTGAGTCCAGAGGAGGCCCACAAGGATGTTCAGAGGGCTGGAGCATGTCTCCCATGAAGACAAGCTGAGAGAGTTGGAGTTGTCCAGACTGGAGAAGAGAAGGCTCTGAGGATACCTCATAGCAGCCTTCCAGTACCTGAAGGGGGCCTACAGGAAAGTTGGAGAGGAACTTTTTACAAGGGCATGTAATGATAGGATGAGGGGAAATGGTTTTAAGCTGAAAGAGGGTAGATTTAGATTGGATATTAAGAAGAAGTTCTTTCCTGTGAGCATGGTGAGACACTGGCACAGGTTGCCCAGAGAAGTTGTGGCTGCCCCCTTCCTGGAAGTGTTCAAGGACAAGTTGGACGGGGCTTCAGGCATCATGGTCTAGTGGGAGGTGTCTCTGCCCATGGAATGGGGATTAGAACTACGTGATCTCTAAGATCCCTTCCAACCCAAACCATTCTAAGATTCTGATTCATTCTATGAAATATCTGCAATCAGTTTAACATATCTGTAAATTTTTGCTTTGATCAGTTGTCTTTACTGCAAAGTTCAGGAGATTAAAATGCTATGTGTCACTCAGAACAGGTATCAGTGCTATCAGCTGGAAAAAGAACAGAGCATGAAACTGGTTAGTACAAGACAGCTAACTTAATGAAAATAGGCTTGTTACCAATGCATTTTTTTCCTGAGAAACTAACAGCACAGGTCACTAGAACAGAATATAGCCTGACATTACAGAGTTTAATCATGTGGACTGTAACTCTGCTGAGATAGTATATAGGACATATGGAATACTGGCATTTTTTACCCTTAAAGAGAAAAGACATTTTTTGCCCTTAAAGAAAAATAACCGAGCTTCTTAGCATCTGAGAGGTCAAGCTGGCTACAGAACAGGAGATTTGAGCATGTGGGACCAAGATTTGCTCAGGATCTCAAAAAAAACTAACCAAACTTTTGTGACAAAACCCCCTCTTCTAAAAATTGCATCATAATTCTTCAAATTAGAAAAAAACGCAATGTGAGAAATATAAATTGAATTCTTCTGTAAAGACCAGAATACTATTTTGGAGTGGGACTCAACACTAGAATGTTAATAATTATGTGCACCTCAAGAAAGCCTATCATATTGCCAAAATTGCCAGCCCTGCATAAATGCTTTACACAGTTCTGTTCACAAGGAAAATACATTTTGGTTCTTTATAATTAATATGAACTATTTATCTTAAATTCATAAAGAAGAGAGATGAATGTGTTTTAATAAAAACAAAAACAAAAAAACCCAAAGATTAAAACTAAACTTTCAAATATAGGTTTGCAAGTTCCAGAGGATAGGTGACCAAACTGAAAGTTAGAAATCTTTGTAGAGTTGTTCTTGTTGCTGTGGGGTTAGGTTCAACTTATGCCTCCCTGTAGCCAGGGCACAGGTCTGGCTGGTGTTCTGGCCAGCTGACATCTTGCTTGGTGTGATCCAAATGCACATGGGGCTGGAGATGCCGTCTTTGCCCTTTGGGACTGGGACTGCCTAGTAACTCAGGGTCTGCCTGGCATGGCAGGGATGGAGCTCCTTTGGTCATGGCTTTCCATGCCCAGACAAATGTTCCCAGAGCCCCAGCGCTGTTGCCACCTGTTCTGCTGCATCCCCAGCTTCAGTCAAGCATCCTGACCCCATTGTACTCCAGAGGCAGGTGAAGTGGCAGTAGTTTCTGGTGTGTTTAGCAAGGAGGTTCTGTGGGCTGGGATGTTATTTTCATGTGTAGTTATAAAGAGGAGTTGTTTTCGCATGGTGTCTTTGGATCTGAGAATAATGTGCTATCTAGACCAGTTTACTGGCCTATGTATTCTTTCTCAGGAGGCTGGTCTTTCTACCATGGATTATTCTCCTTCTAGGTATCCCTTGTATGCCAGACTGAGGTCTGTGGTAGCCTTTCATGTCCAGGTTCCAAAGTCTGGAAATCTGCAGGGTGGATAGGAAGCTCTTTCTCCACTTTCAGAAGAAGGCAAGAAATGCTGTGGTGATGGGAAACAATGGGCAGATAATGGAAAACTACTTTTGCAAGCAAGTCCAGAGCAAGTCCAGGGGAGGGCCATGAGGGTCACTTGGATTATTCAGCCTGGAGAAGAGGAAGCTGAGGGGTGACCTCATTGCAGTCTATGGCTTCCTTACCAGGGCAAGAGAAGGGGCAGGTACTGATGTCTTCACTCTTGTGACCAATGACAGGACTCAGGGGAACAGCAGGAAGCTGAATCAGGAGAGGGTTAGGTTAGGGATCAGGAAAAGTTTTTTTTACCCAGAGGGTGATAGAGCACTGGAACAGGCTCCCCAGGGCAGTGGTCACAGCACCAAGCCTGCCGGAGTTCAAGAAGCATTTGGACAATACTCTCAGGCACATGGTGTGACTTCTGGGGTTTTCTGCAAAGGTACAGGAGTTGGACTTGATGATTCTGGAGGGTCCTTTCCAGCTCAACATGTTCTATGATTCCAGTGTGGACAGACTCCACTCTCCAGATCAGAAGTCGCCCCTGTCATGATAACAGCTGCCTGTGTTCATATACTAAACCAAAACAAATGCTGGAGGAGCACATTCTTTACTATGAAGGTGGTGAGACACTGTAACAGGTGACCCAGAGAAGCTGTGAATGCCCCCTCCCTGGAGGTGTTCAAGGTTGGGTTGAATGGGCTTTGGGCAATCTGATTTAGTGAAAGATGTCCCAGCCCACAGTAGGGAGGAAGGAACTATATGATCTTTAAATGTCCCTCAAACCCAAACTACACTATGGTTCTATTCTTTGACATTGTGACTCAAAGGAATTTATGCTAGTGAAAACCTTATATTTTCATTTCATAAGCTGCTGTATGTAGTTGATTATCTGATCATTTTAGCCTATCCATTTTCTAATCTAATATCAGGTTTCCTCAGGGTATGACCATTGCTATAATATCTGCTAAAAAAAAAAAAAGACTACTCAGGACTGTTATGTCAGATCATAACATCATAACATAGGACACAAACTATTAGACAACATTGAGTTCAAAGCTATTTATCTCCACTTAGATATTTTAATACAAATATGCCTGACAAGTTTTTAGAGGAGTTTGAAGATCTAACAAATTATAACAGAGACCAAAAGTGTTGTAAAGTCAGACTTGCAGCCTTCCTGCAGCCTTCCTATATGTCTTCTAATTATCAGTGAAGAAACTAGTGAATATCTTCCCTTATGTATATCTACACAGGATCCTTTCAGGGGAAGTATCTACAAACCTGACATCATTCTTCCTTCCTGAAGTTGTAACAGATGCAAGAATTAGTCAGTGTAGAGGAGGGCCACAAAAATGATCAGGGGGACTGAACATCTCTCCTATGAGGAAAGACTGAGGGAATTGGGGTTCAGTTTGAAGAAAAGAAGGCTCATGGGAGACCTTATTGCACCCTTTCAATACTTTAAGGGGGCTTATAAGAAAGATGGGGACATACTTTTTATCAGGGCCTGTAGCGGCAGGAAAAGGGGCAATGATTTTAAACTAAAGGAGGGTAGATTCAAACTAGTTATAAGGATGGAAGTTTTTAGGATGAAGGTAGTAAAACATTGGAACAGGTTGCCCAGAGAGGTGGTAGATGCCCCATCCCTGGAAACATTCAAGGTCTAGTTAGACAGGGCTCTGAGCAACCTGACTTGTTTGAAGATGTCCCTGCTTCTTTCAGGGTGGTTGGACTAGATGATATTTAAAGTGCCCTTCCAACATAAACTATTCTGGGAGTCTGTGATTCTCTACAGTGAAGACAATGTCATAAATAGTTTACTTAATCAGACATCTACTCTGTTAAACAGCGTTTGAGTGAGAATTCTACTCTAAAGCAGTCTTAACTTTTCATACAGTTTTGAATGTGGATTTTGAAACATCATGTCAACAGCAATGGCTGGCTTCTTGTTCAGAAAACCTCTGAAAGTGAGACATTTGTAAACAGGCCAAATGGTGTAGACAGGAACACAACATAAATGTTGACATATTTCCAAGTGTAAAGTGCTACACAAAATCTTTATTTGATTAAGCGAAATAATACAAAACAAATACGACCAGTGGAATTCACTGCTGCTTGTAACAAAACTAGTAAACACACCATTAAAAAATAAAAGGGGATTATTTATTTATTTATTTGGTGGCAATGTTCCAAAACGTTGAAGTTCAACAAACTCCAGTGTTTTTTAGTCTGTCTATCACAGAATTGTAACTAGCATAGACATATAACAGCTGTTGTGGTATATGTCTGGCATGCTTTCTCTCTGTCACAACATTTCTTATCTCCCTTCATGCATACCCAGAATTCTATGCCAGATCATGCTTCAGTATAAAAGAAAATAAGATATTAATAAACTATATAACATATTATTAAATTTAGAAAGTTTTACTACCTAAAAAAAGTATCCAAAATACCAGGGGGTCCTCTAGAAGTTTTGATTGGGCATTGAATGTACATAGAAGTTACAACAATTTGTAGTTATCAGTTCTTTTTAAAGAGAAAGTTCAAGTGATCAAGTGACCAACCTCATTCAGCTCTTAATTAAAATCACAAGGAATCAAGAGGTCAAGGACTGTGAAATGGAACAAGTTTAACAATTTCACCAGTATCTGTTTTTATATCACTTTCGTTCACATCTAATAGAACTTCTTCTTGTGTTGCTTTAAACTTGTTCTTTCTGTGTCTCCTAAAGACTTACCAAAACATGGAAAAATTGAAGGGCTTCATAAAAATGTTCCCATTATTCCACTCTGTAGAGACATTTTCAAGAAGACTATATGCTTTCTTTAGTGTCCCAACCAATGGTGCAAATGTTCAATCATTAAGGAGTTCATAGCAGAATTTAGCATGAACATCCACAGCCCAGAAAGTGTATTCCAGTTTATATTTCTACAGTTCAGTGTAAATATGGTGAGGGCTTTCATATTTAGAAATCAATGACTAATATCCTTAATCTCACCTTACTTTCATACATTTT
>VZRW01005092.1:62569-92172 GCA_013398125.1 Aegotheles bennettii
CTTTTATACAGTTTCAGCAGGAAGTTTTGGGTTATGGAATATAAATATTAGCTCCTTCCTGAGACGGGTTCTCAGATGAGACAAAAAGTTTCAAACTATAACAAATTGTTATCAGTGTAACACTTCAGTGTCAAATTAAAATTGATTAGTCTGAATAATTTCATATCAGCAACAAAAATTATCACTTCACTATTCCCAAATATTTTGTGAATATGTTGAACTATGCAGAAGACCTTGTTCCTTTGAACTCCTCCCAAGGCAATTCCTCAGAGTACAAGAACTTAAACATAACTTCCACAGCAGACTTACCTAAAATTGCTAAGGCAGCTTGCTGTCTGATGTCTTTGGTCACAAGGACAATCTTTCAGATTTTCAGTCTTTCAGTTCTATACTACCCATTACACAAGGATAATTATATTTTAAGAGAATAACTCTTCCCCTACTTAAATGCTTACATGAATAATAAATGTCACGTTATCTTCACAAAATAATTCCTCAGATTTAACATTAACAAACCATCCCTGAAGTACACCTTTGGGGAAGTCTAGCTGAGTTTTTATTCATATATAGGTAGCTATTAATAATGCACATGCTGCTTTGCTTTTTCAACACTTCATAAATGGCATTGCAGCTTTTAAACTATTTTGCAATTGTAAAGGATAGTAATAAACCATTGTCTTTCACTCAGGAACTTCTAATATAGAATGTTCCCTTTTAATTTAGATCTCATCAAGTAACTTCTAAATTTCAGCAAACATGGCTATGGTTAGCAATTGTGATTAAAGTGTTATTGAACAAAATACCAGAAACATCTTCTCCAATCAGTTCTAATCCATTCAGACATGTAAGCATGCAGATAGCTTATATGCATTTGGACTAGCATCTGAATTTAATGGTGAAACAGTAAAATGGTCTTTATGTGCTTCACAACACACAAGACCCAAAACCCAAACATAGAGGATTCTGTAACACCTTTAGAAACCATGTGTGTTGCTTCAACATAAGCATATACTAATTGGTCTGTAGAATTACAGTGAGATAAACTGGCACTGAATTCACAGAGTGAGTGCTAATAAGATGAGTTTAAGCTGAAAGAACTGCAGCAGTGGCTTCAAGGAAAATGCCATCCACACTGAAATACATCATCTCATTCTATGTTGTTGTATAAGCTCCGAGAGTTTCATTTACCCCTTTATGGTTCCATGTGAAGACTACATACTTGGTCCCTAAGTGGCTGAAGTGGAGTTCCCATCTCATGAAGATGTTATAAAAGAGACAAAAAAGTGAAAATCAGCTTTTGTTTGAAACAGTAGCTAAATATTTAGGACTATATCATGAATTAGTGTCACAAATCACTGTGTCCCAGTTCTACTCTATCTAATCTTGTCTCTGCTGTTTCTATCAAATACATACGTTGTACATAACAGTTCAAGCACAGGTCAGATACTTGTGCTGATTTTGACTGGGATAGAGTTAATTTTCTTCAGAGTAGCAAGTAAAGGGCTATGGTTTGGATTTGTGCTGGAAATAATATTGATAACACAGGGATGTTTTCATAATTGCTGAGCAGTGCTTACACAGAGTCAAGCTCTTTTCTGCTTCTCACCCCATCCCACCAGTGAGTAGGCTGGGGATGACAGCTGACCCCAACTAACCAAAGTGGTATTCCATACCATATGATGTTGTTCTCAACATATAAAGCTGGGAGAAGAGGGTAGAAGGGGAGGATGTTCAGAATGATGGTGTTTGTCTTCCCAAGTATGTGATGGAGCCCTGCTGTCCTGGGGATGGCTGAACACCTACCTGGCAATGGGAAGGAGGGAATGAATTCCTTATTTTCTTTTCTTGCGTGTGTGTCTTCTGCTTTGTTTATTAAATTGTCTTTATCTCAACCCACAAGTTTTCTCACTTTTACTCTTCTGATTCTTTCCCCCATCACACCAGGGGGCAGTGAATGACTTAAGTCATTCACTTAATGACTTAGTGAATGACTAAGTGTGGAGCTTAGTTACTGGCTGAGGTTAAACCAAGATAATGCTTTAATAACAGTGATCAAATGAAGAAATACCTTGGCACGCTATGCCACAATGTCATGTTTTTTAAAGGAAATATCTTTGAGAACACAATATTCTCAAAAATTATTCTGCAGACAGTCCACATAACCTAAGAAAAGGTATGGTTTTTCTTTGTGCTTCATAGAGTTGGCCCCTTCTATATGATCACTGGGCTAAGACAAATATGCCAGTTTCATTATATTTCTGCTGCATGACTCCATGGGAATATTGTTATCATAATACATTTTGCCTAGCTGCAAATAAGAGTTTAGGTGAGAGTTAGTTAAGCACAATGATGCTAGCGTTCCTCACTACAATGAATTTTTGTGAAGAAGAAAAGCTACATGCATTATTGCTGGAAATCTTTAAATACTGTTTTTTAAAAAAATAACTTGCATATTTTTTTTAGCTCAGTTCTATATTCCTTCAAGAGGCTTCTATTATAAGGTGCCTTCTTTTGCCAGCCAGTGCCAATGTTTGGGGTGCTTTTGCACTTGTATAAATGTGGCTTGTTATGGCTAGAAGCTGTGCCACATTTTATTTATTTATGAGAATTATTTGTATATAAGCTGTTATCTAAATATTCGTGTTATATTCTCTTATCTGAATGCCTAGGAGAAGTCTTCAGTTTTGTCATGGAGAATTGACAAAGGTTAATGACAGACAACCAGGGTCTTAAGGGCATGCTTCGCTCTACTGATTCATACATTAAAAGAATAGTTGTCACTCTCTTTTGTCTCCCTGTTCTCACGTTCTGAAAGCAGAAGGCAATACGAGTTGCAGGAGACTCTTGGAGGTTATGCTACATTATCTGAGAGACAAGGTAGTGCTGCAGGGGAAGGAGAGAAGGGAAGACCCTGAAGGATCAATCAGGATGCTTGGCAGGACCAGTGGCAATTTTTAGCCCATGTGGATTCCAGATTGATAGAGGCTTGAGAGTGTGAGGTCCTGGAGAGTTGGCAGGAAGTTTTATGTTTCCATCCAGAGTTATCACTGTTCTGATGGGTTAGCTGCAGATCAGCTGAAAGAGAAAAAGAGGATTGAATCCAACCACTATACAGTTGCTGCTAACTGAAAGTATCACAACTTGTAGCTGTTCATATAGGTTTGCACTTTTGAAATCTTAATGTCTCAAAAAATGCACTTAGTTTTAATTGTTAAATTACTTACAAAGAGATTCCAAATATTAAAAAGGCACTTTCATAGTGCCAGCTGCCCTGTAATAACTCTGATGTTGTTTCTCAGGCTACATAGAAAGATATATTCTGACTATTTTCTGTTCCTAAATGGAGAGCTTTAGACTCTGCAAATCCCAGATAAGCCATAAAAAATCAGAATGTCTGTAATTAACAAATTAGCAATCATAACAGATGTCGTTGCAGCTAGGATTCAAGGACCATGCACTATAACCTATGAAACTGGTAGTGTATGAATGGGAAGAAGATGTCTTAAAAATAAATATGGGCAATTGCATTAGAATGACTGAAAACTTCACCCAAGACACCAGTGTCATTTGCAAGGCTCCCTGTCTGAGAGTACCCAGTGGAGTAAACATTGGCAAGAAATGTAAATGACGCATGTCTTCAGTTACATATACTAAGCAAGGGGCTTCCCCAGCAATTCCCCTGCTCTACAAGGTCTCTGATTCATGCACAGGTAGAAGACTGATGCAGGCTCTCTCATACAAGCGGCTGGTGTCCCAGAGCAGATTGGGATATGGCTGCAAGGCTTCCTGCTGGAAAGCATGTTCTTTTTAGGACATAACATCTCTAAAATCAGGTGACTGGAAGCACACTAGAAGCATGACCCACTTTGTGTATATCTCTCATGAAATTAATTTCAGATACAGCATTCAGTCATTCACTTTCTGAGAGGTGTGCCTTTATGTTATACTATACTTGTCTACTCTTTGTCTGCTCTTACTTTTCAGTGTTTTCTGATGTTTTCAACTTTCAAAGATTAATGTATAAAGTGATAGAGCCTTTCAGACTGTTGCCTTACTTTATAGAAATTTATAGAGCAATTTCAAGTGAAAATCCATAGCTCCCAGAGAATCATTAGCAGTTACTAAGCCTTTTCACAGGAAGCAGCAACAGAGCAGATGAATTAGTGATCCTGTATGTAGCGTGGACTGAGCAAATCAAACTTTTTTCCCAATACTATTCCAGCATTTGAAATCCATCTTGAAGTCCATCCTTGTGAAAGTTCGTGCTGCCTCCCATAACTGCAACAGCCTTGAAAACTCTGTATTGCTTAAATCCTTTTCTAACCACTCAAGGAACAATAATATAGACAAATCAACTGTTGACATAGAAAACTGTGTACAGCAATATTGTTTTGCTAGTGGCTTCACTTTTCATAAGCAAATACAGAAGTAGAGCAACTAATTTTTAACTACCATTCAACTTTCTGATCAGATTTAAGATACATATACACACAAAACCCCTATATGTGTTCACACAAACACAACTAATTATTTACATTTTCAGCTAGTAGATGTTTCCTTCTCAAGCAGATGTTTTGCATTTTCAAATAGTCACTGAAAGAATCACCACATTTGAATTCTGTGTAATACTTTAGAAGAACAATACTTACACAAAAATATAAAGCATAGCTTTAATGCAGTGTCTCATCTCAGTATTGTTTCCTGCTTTTGGGATACTTACTGCTTAGTTTAAAAACATTACATGGCAATAAATTTTGCCCCATAATATAATCAACAGTATGTTTACATTTATTACACTGTTGGAGGGAAAAAGAGAAAATCAGGATATTGGAGAAAAAAACCCACATCCTGTCCTTACACTTGACTTCCAACATGTTTAAAATGTCCCAATGCAGCTCTGAGATTGTCTACAGAGACTACAGGCCAGGTGCTAAGGAAGTGGATCCCACAACTTTTCCCAGAACTGAATCTGTAGAGATGACTCAAAACATTTTGGTTCCAAGGAAACAAGCCATGGTGCTGGATATTGGGTATCTGCAGAAAATATCTACTTAACTCATTGAAAATTCATTGCTAGGGAAAAAATTATTCCCATAGTTAATTTTATAAATATAGATTTTGCAAAATGCATTGTAGTTAACATGCTTGAAATTAACATAGATAGGTTCAGCATACAGTACCTGCTTTATAAATTTGCATCTATTAAATTAAGATTATGAGAGTAGAAGCACACAAACACAGATCTTCTAAGAATCTGGTAGAAGTGCTAGTGAGCAGATGATAACCATAAAAAAGTAATAATTTCACTTGTTTTCATCATGTCCATATGCACTGGATTTTATGTCTGATAAATTAGAAGAATGAGAAGACATTTAACATTAATAAATATTATTGTAATTTGTTCAGTCTCTTTAGTGTGTCTCAAATAACTGTTTCTTAAGGATCAATGATTTAATGATCAGTTTGATTTTTTGGTTTACAGTCAGGATTCAGTTCCAGTTATCTGATACGCAGTCTTGAGCATCAGAAAGAACTTTGTATTCTACTGCTAGGAAAAAATAGTTTTCTATTATTTATATTCGGTAAGAGACTTTTCTCTTTACATTTCAGAACCAGAGGTTTGTTTTGTGGTCTAGACTCAATTTTTTATTACACAGTAAAAAAATCAGTGTATTTAGCTCGAAGGCAAGAAGATTAAGGTGTCTTAGTTTATAATTTCTTTGACAGTAGAAGATATCTAGTACTATAAAGCTTTTTTTGTAGTAGTTGAAAACATTTACAGATTTAATGGTTGAAAGCTAAATTCCTTAAAGTTGAACTAGAAAGTAAATTAAAATAATTAACAGAACAGAATTGCCACGTATGCTGTAAAAGATATATCATTTGAACTCAATCAACAGTCTATCTGTTCCTAAAATAGAAGCTTCAACTCAAAAATAACTGTTGAGCAAGCTGAAGAAATCACTGGGTAAAAATTGATGACTTACATTTTTCATATCAGATTAAGTAATAAAAATAACTTTTATGTCTTTAAAACATTGAATACTCAAATCTTTCAATTTAAAGAAAAATGAAAATCCTAAGAGACAACAATGAGACAAAGTTATGAGAAGAAATCCATAATAATACATTATAAATACAGAGGCAATTTGTATCTTGATAGCTAATCTTTAAAATAATTCAGAGATGTGAATATGAAAATAATAATGGAGAATGAGTTCAAATTATTTAGAAGAAAGAATAATATTACGGAAAGTGGAAAGAAACATAGAACCCTAGGTAAGAAGGTATTTGGTTGTGTCTGGCAGAAATGAGTGGCTTAGATTTGGAATGAACTAGTAGGGCAGTAATAGGATGATCTGTAGAAAGCCACATGTTGGAAAGGGTGTTACAGTCAGGGCTTGTCTTAACTGACAAGTCAATGGGTATATAACGTAAGACATATGTCTATGTTCATAAGAATCTATGCAAGGTCAACTGCAAGCAGAAATGCTGTTGCTGACCTCACTTAATCATTGGTATCTATGCTTCCAACAGCTTATCTTGCTCTAGTGATTTAACAGCAGGATAATTTTTGTATTACGAAACTTATCAAACCTGACTTTCTAAGAAGAGAAAGAAAAGTTTTCCTGGCTACAGTTTTAGCAGATCTCTAAAAGATGGATTTAGTAATAGCACTTACCTCAGAGACACATCCTGGAGCCTAATTAGTTTTTGTAAAACATGTAGAAATAGGTAAATTTAAAATCATGTCTTTTAATTAACAGGCAGCTTGTAACTACAGATTTTGTTCTCAGTGTGACAGCACATAAAATAGTGTAGCAAGATGGCATTTTTCATAGTACTCCTTGTTTAAACCAAAAAATTGCCAAAGGGCAGCAAAGGAGATTTTAGTCTCATACAATCTGTTTTTCAAGAGATAAAATCAAAAGAAACAAGCTTGAGTTCTCTTTTAGCATGGTGCCTATTTGCAAGTAGTGAATGTATGTCACACTTCAAATTAACTTATCCACTTAAAAAACAGCACTATAAGACTGTTTGGTTATGAACATAAATCTTATCGCCAGGTATAGGTTGTTTTTTCTTTATTCCCCCCAGATATAAGAACATTTTAATGGATGCAAAATGTAATGAATGCGTATCTCAGGTAACAGGAGAAAGATGAAACTAGTACTTGTTTCAAGTCATTTGAGAAAGCTTACAAAGGAAAGTATTATAAAACACAAAATACAATGACATGAGGAGGACAGCAGCATTACTTGTTTCTAGAATGCAGAAATTTTTTTTCAGTGATTTCCCAGATCACTGAGATTTTTATTATCTAGTTAACAACTGTGGCTAAATTATCATTTGAGTTGAAATCTGAGAAAATATGCATGGAAAATAGTTGCTATGTCACTGTTATGTTAACCTCAGTAGAAAGTTTCACTTTCTTGAAGTCTCAGAATACTACTATGAGACTGTCTTTTTTCCTGTAATTTGTAGTTCATAAACTTGAGAAAGATGACTGCTTAAGGAATTAGTTGTTATAAATTACTGGTGTAAGGGATTAATACAGAGATGGATTTTAACTTCCTGACTTCATAAATTGACTTCAATCGAACTAGTCACAATGAAAAATACTATCAGGGAGGCTATTACAATGAACTCCTAAGTGTTCTGCTTTTACAGTATTTTCTAGTATATATGTTGTATGAATTGTGATATTTCTTTCCTACCATGTGCTATAGTCAAGAAATTAAAAGTATAGGTAATACAGGGTGTTCTCTGCAGAGTGACCATATTTTTAGCTCTGAGCAAATAGATGGTGTGCTACCCTAAAGAAACTACCTTTCTGCAATAAATGGTACTAAAAACTCAACAGTTCTGTAAGACAAGCCACTTAAAAATGCTGTGTTTTTTCTGATCAGGTACTCACACTAGAACAACAGCAAAAGTTGAATCAGCTTTTTGTTAGTTTGAAAAGATTGTGTTTGCTTTTCCTGTTGTATAAAACTTTAACAAGTGACCTGACCTTTTAAATCATCTACAGTACATCCACAAACTTTGTACACATACTAGAGTATCGTAATAGAATATGCATGTAATTTATTTGTGGGTGAAATTTTGCTGACATTGATTAATTCTGCAGAAAACTAGAGTAATTTCCTCTTTGGTGCTCTACTCACAAGAGCAAAAGAATCAATAGTATGTACCCCTAAACCCTATAACTTTTATAATCTGTAAAAGAATGCAGCTACTGCAGTTTAGCAGGTTATCTGCTCTTATTATGTGCTTCAATAGCTGAAGACATATTTTGACTTTTGAATTTCTGAGGCTTTGAAGGCTGATCAACAGCTTTTATTCCCTATTCTTTTTGACAGGCACTGTCCTGTATACTCCCCTTGGTCTGAACTGTTTCTTCACCCTTATTTTATGCATACAGCAAAATATGGTGTGTTATTTTGACAAAATCTTCAAAAACAGTGGTAATATTTGATAATTTGAAACAATCCAGATACAGTAGTAATAGTGCAGAGGATAAGCTCTGATTGGTGAGTTAAGACACAAGGTAATAATAAATATAAACTTACGTTTAGCATATATAGAGAAGCTACACATGCTTAGAATAGACTTGCAGAGAACCTAAACACACTGTGATACAAAGCAGCTTAGTTGCGACCACTCTTCTGTCTTTTAAAATTCACCTTCTGGATTTGAAATCATTACCTTAACTTGTTCCTTTACAGTATGTCCCATACTTGATAAAATCATAGAATCATAAAATGGTTTGAGGTTGGAAGTAACCTTAAAGATCATTTAGTTCCAACACTCCTGACATGGGCAAAGACACCTCCCACTAGACCATGATGCCTGAAGTCCCGTCCAACCTGTCCTTGAACGCTGCCAGGGAGGGGGCAGCCACAAACTCCGTGGATAAACTGTTCCAGTGTCTTACCACCTGCACAGGAAAGAACTTCTTTCTAGAATCCAGTCTAAATCTACCTTCCTTTAGTTGGAAACCATTCCCAGCTTGTCCTATCACTACATGTCCTTGTAGCAAATCCCTCTCCAGCTTTCCTGTAGGCCCCCTTCAGGTACTGGAAGGCTGCTATGAGGTCTCTTCAGAGCCTTCTCTTCTCCAGCCTGAACAACTCCAACTCTCTCAGCTTGTCTTCATGGGAGACATGCTCCAGCCCTCTGAACATCTTTGTGGGCCTCCTCTGGACTCAACTCCAACAGCTCCATGTGTTTCTTACGCTGGGGACTCCAGAACTGGACACAGTACTCCAGATGGGGTCTCACGAGAGCAGAGGAGACAAGAAGAATCACATCCGTCAACCTGCTGGTTACACTTCTTTTGATATAGCCCAGGATACCATTGGTTTTTTGAGGTACAAGCACACACTGCCAACTCATGTTGAGCTTTTCATCAACCAATACCCGCAAGTCCTTCTCCTCAGGGCTGTTTTCAATCCATTCTTCACCCAACCTGTATTTGTGCATGGGATTGCCCTGACCCAGGTGCAGGACCTTGCACTTGGACCTTCCAGTCAGCAAAGTTTTAGCAAAATGGTTTTGAAGTTTCAGTAGTGAATGAGTGAAATGTCAATCTGACTTAGCAGTGTAAGTATCAGGTGAAAGAAATGTAGAAAACCAGCAGTGGAAATATTTAAGATTATTTAGCCTGTATATAAAGGTAGACACATGCTAACACTCCTGTTGAATTGAAACTGATGACTGTATCACCCTTAAGGAAAATTAAAGATGGATTGTTCTGTGTGAAACACCTTGATTTTCTGTATTAAACAGTTTCAATTCAATAATCTGAGAATAAATTTTAAAGCCCAGAATTCAAAAAAGCTGTGCAAGTTCAAAGAAGCTTGATATTGAAATTTAAGAGAGAGATGAAAAATCTTAGCAGAAAAAGTGTTTACTTCTAAAAAGTAGTAAGACAGTAAGGAAAAAGATCCCACACCACTCCTATTGAAATAGGGATTCAAGCTTCCAAACACATAAGTTACTCAAATACCTAACATGTATTTCCACAAATACGAGGAGAAAGCTGTGTGATTAGACCTGATTATATTTCACGGCTTCCTGTATAACTACTGTGAATTACTAAGGAACTGCCAGGATTCGGGCTGTTCTTGTAAGAAGCTTACTCAGACAACAGACATTGTTACAACCTACTTTGACTTAGCTAGTTGAGGAAACCGTGTCAAATGCCCCAGGAAGGGAAAGTCTGGGCTTCCACACTTGTACAAATTACATGAGGGACTAGAAATCAGTTCCTTTTCAGGTTGTCAGTGAAGTCCATTACATGCCTACTCCCCATGGGGTTCTGCTGTGAATGTGTAATTCCAAGCTGAGGGCACAATTTGTCCTTCCCTGCCTCCAGGTAATTATCAACCTTTTTCATATTAACAGGTTGTCTATGGGTTTTTGTTTGCTTGTTTGCTTAGTGACTTTGAGGGAAAAAATGAGTAGGGAACACTTTTAAATCAAATGTGGTAACTGTGCTTAGCAGTCAACCTTTTAATAATATGTAAAGTGTTTTTTTCCATCCATATTTATACTCTTCTGGTGTCAAAAAAGGACAAAGCAGGCACAGCTAATGTTATTTTTAGATCTGGAGCAGGCCTTACAGACTGTACAGTAGAGCCAAAACCGGCAAAAACTGAAGAATAATTACAATCAAGCTCATGAAATTTTAACACTGAAGTGTCTGCATTATTTAGAACATTAATGTGGTTTCAGGAAAAAAAGTAATTGCTGGTTATCTATTGCCAGAGACATCATTTGCTGTCTAACTCCAGGGGTGATGTTTATGTAGGAATTAATGCAAATAATTTTAAATATTTTAAGAAAGTCTACAGTAAATATTTTTTGTGTGTGCTTCAACTGCCTTTGGTTGAAGAAACTGGACTGATACCAAGCCAAATACATGTAATTTCTCCCTAATTATGGTGAATCATATTTCTTTCAATTTTCTAGAGTGATTTACATTGCAGAATTTCCTCCATTACAACAAATTCCTCCACAACTCTGTTAGCATGCCAAGCTGAGAAAAATCTTGGACTGCTCAATACATGAGGCTGTAACAGTATTAAAAAAAAATTAATTGGTAGCTACACCCACTGGCAAAATTTGGTCACTAAAGATGAAGAATATAGGTCCTTTCTCATATTTTTTGTGTGTTACAACACTGTTCAAAGTACAGCAAGAGATTTAAAGGTTTGGAAGACATAGAGTCAGTCCATGTGCTCTGCACTGGGATGTAGTGTGAGAGAGGGAGAATAATGCAGAGTTCTTCCTTTATCTCAAAAAAACAGGTCAAATAACAAATGGTGTAATAAAACAGCTGTTTGAATATGATAGAGTACAAATATAGATAGTGAATAAATCTTACCTGGCCTCAGATTCTGGGAACATGGAGCATTAGATGGACCTTGAATGGCTTTCCCACAGCATGCTGCACAGATCCTCTCCACAGAGGGAAGTCTCTCCTTTTTAGTCATTCAAGCTAATATATAATTTTCACATAAGAAAACAACTCTATTCATAAAGGATGTTTGCATGAGGACCTCTTACTGCATTTTTTTTAAAAAAACAAGGCAATTTTAAAATAAAAACAAGGCCACGCATGTTCAGGTTGCTTACATTCAAATTATTTCAAGAACTTAAGAGTAAAATGGGACAAATGTGAAACCACTATTTTACTTATGTCCTTGCTTGAACTGATAGCTGAGACAGCAAGGGAACCCTGCCAGGTGTGTGGCAGTGAGCATACTTCCCAGGGAACTACTCCCAGCACCTACGGAGTCGATGCTTGGACCAGGCTTCTGCAACATGAAACTCTAAGCCATTGCCATCACACAAGCTTCAGCTTAAAAACCTCAAAATGAACTTCTGCATTTTTAGTAAATATGTGTATAGATGTGTGCCTGGTCTAGCTAGAAGTTCGAAGTTCTGTACTGCAGTATCTGTTCTTTATCCTAGAATCTGCCTTATTTTGATCTAGACCTTTTTTATCTTTTTTTTGCAAAAATTTTTCTTCATTAACAGTATTTATAATCTAATAAAAAGAATGAAGAATTAAGAAGTCAAGAAAATAAACAAAACCCCCACAATGCTGACTAGAGCTGGCTGAAAACATTACATTGGAAAAGTTTCTGTTAGAAATAGCTGATCTATTAAACAAAAACCTTTTGAGGAATCATGTCAATTCAAATAAATTTAGAACTAATTTAAGTTGATTGTCTGTTGAAAACACATTTTGATTCCTGATTAGTTCTAATATCAATAACAACCCAGCTTATTAAAATTATGCATTGCTTTAGTTTTATAGAGGCCTAACTGAGCTCATTTTATTATTGCAGGTGGTGTTTCTTATCATCATATAGCATTTACTAAATGTGGGTAGTGAAGCAGTTCATAGAGGAATTCCAGTTTCTCATCCATTATTCCAGAAGCATCTTACCTTTTTTTTATATTTCCTATTGAAAGGAATATTTTTTGTAATGCTGCTTCAGATGTATTGGTTTCCATTAAATAGATCTCTAATCTCACAATAGCACAACTGTGAAAAGTCCTTATTCTTCAATAAAGATAAATTTTACATGTTTTGATATTTTAGCATCAATTTCCCTTCTTGAAATTTGACAGGCAAAAGCTTTTGTCTGAACCTTACCTTCCACTACAGTCTCTGATGCTGTTTCAGAGATCCAAACAAGAACAGTAATATTCTTGAGTCGAAAAAACAGTTAACATTGAACATTCTCTGTGCAGCCATAATCCAGGGTTTGTCCTCTCTTATTTTAAAAAGGTTTACTGCTGGCAGGTAAAATATACATCAGAGATGATATGAAATGTAGACTTAACTACTAAAAGGAGGTATAAATGATGAGACCAAAGTTCAGTACTAACTGTTCATCAGAACACAGCAATAAAATGTCACAGAAGTAATAAACCCATTGAAATTTAAACTAGCCTATGATGATTTAGAGTAGCTACAGATTCACCAGCAGAGCTGATTAAGCCCTTGCCAGGCAATATTTGCATCACACATTTCATTGTGCTAGCACACCAGTTTTCACATCTGTATAGTGAACAGGTAGAAACTCTTTCTCTTTGAGAAATAAGCTGGTGAGGAAAAAAAAAAGAAAATGAAAAAGATAATATCCCTGATTTTCTTTACCATAAGGTCTTGCAAATGATTACAGAAAAATAGGAAAAAATTGGATTAATTAAACCAGCTTTTCTGAAAAAAAAAAGAAAAAGAAATAAATCAAATCCCCCACATCTTCAAACTTACAGCAGAAATATTTGATTATAGGATTTGACTGCAACACAAATCTCCTCCACTTGCATTGTTAACTCTCATGTTTTTATTACCTGTCTTGTGAGTCTTAAAGCACCCCTCGGATTCATTTAACTGATTGTCAGCTTTCCTTTATTAAAAAGAGATTTTTCTCAGTCCTCATAGCTTTAGAAAAATGAAGTTCAAGTGAAGAATACTGAATCCTAAGAGCAACACTGCAAAATAAAAGAATATTCAAAAACTTCTTGAAAACTGACTTGGTACTTCTGGATTTTTACTGATGGCAATACTGCTGGTGCTCATATGTGGATAAACAGTTAGGTCAGAGAAATTTTATGGACTGGCTATTATGACAGCTTTATACCACCTGGAGAGTTTCTTTCTGCCCACTTCTCATTGACAACACAACTTGACAGGAACAAAGGACAAAAGTCTCATTCCTCATTTTAACTAATTTAACAAAAAACCTGCCACAATGTCTTTACTGAATGGAAAATTCTCCCTCTGTGACACTCCCTCTAATAAAAACATATTTTTTTTAAATAAGCAGAATGCTAATGAAATACAATAACATTTGCAATCTATTGAGCTTTTTTTGTCTTTATGTTGCATGAAGAAAGCAATAGATAACCCAATTATTTTGGAACCTAAGCCTTCTGTGAATTCTAAGGAAGAAATTACTATGCTGATGCTAATTCCAGTGGCCAGGCTTAAAGACTTCAGGTAGCTTACTAATGAATTTAACTGAAGTGAAACTTCTGATGATTCTTGGTGTTTAATCATGTTACTGACTGTGTATAGATGACAGTATTATGAAGATTTTGATTGCAGTTTTGTAGCAAAATGAATTATCAGTCTTTATCTTTGTTTTCCATGTTTCAATTTAGTCCTAAGCCATTTTTTAAAAAATATCTAATTTCTGGACTAGCACACAAGTAGGCAAATCCACACTTATGCTTTTTTCATAGTCCCATAAAGAGACTTGGCGTTGGCTGGATGAGTCTGATCTACAAACTGAAGGCCTTGAACCCACTTAACATGGATAGCTCACAGCTAACAATGTTAGAAAGGAACTTCTGACATCATGTGCCAAGAAACTCAGGGCACAGCAGAGGCTGGGCTTTGTGAAAGACAGGAAAGCTGAAAGCAGATGGAGTCCATTGGATGGAACTCAAATGCTACGGATGATTGACTATCTAAAAATGAATTTTTGGCCAGGGCTTTGACAAATTTGCAGAAAGCTTTTCACTGAATATCTTATTTTGATCCCTGTCATTTTATCTTTCTTAAAGGTTTGAAATTTTTTGGCTACAGTTATGCTTAGTAGCACTAGCATTTTATCTTCTTTTGTAAGATTCTGGAAGTATAGATTAATTTTTTTTTGCATGAAAAAACCTTACTCTTCTATTAAATTCAAAAGCAAGTTTGCATGTGTTTTGACTTCTAATGAAAAATATGTTCCAGAATATAGAAAGAAATATTTATGAAATTGTCATATGCTAATATAGTAGACATTTTCAATGATTTCTGAAAGTGAAGTATTATTTTCCTACAGCTATAAGCTGCAATATTCTTTCCTGTCAAAGAAAGAAAATTATCAGTTAGAAAATAATATTTTTTGTCAAATTCATGTTTACAGAAGAAAAACGTCTTTATTCATCCAAGTTGGTACGTAAAGGATTAATTCTGATCACACCTCATGACCTTCTTGGATATTTGGAAGATTGTCCTAGGCAGTTAAAAATGAGACATTCATTGTAAAGGGAGTTGCAAAATGAAGAAGCAGGAAGGGATTCTGTGACATGTTACCTCAAACGTGTGCTTTCAGGACGTATTGAGTTATGTTAAAGACACCTACCCATATGCTGTATACAGACTTCTAAATAAAATAATGGAGGATGCACAGTTTTTCTACAGATTCAATCTATTTTATACTTATGGCATGCTGATTCACAAATGATTTTCCCTGGTAGTGCTGTTGGGTAATGTATTATTGTCACCCACGGATCCATTGGAAAGATTTTAGAGTTTATAGACACCATTTTGCTGTTCAAGTGATAGGAAAATATATGACAAAGTAAAAGAAATGTGTCATCTTTCATATTAAAGGTTTATGAATAAAAGAGTACTGAATGACTGAGATATATTAAGCACATTGTAGAAAATCGTACCAGATTATAAAGCATTTGTAAGTATAAAAGTAGAAGGTTTTACAAATATTAAAATCTATGGGTATTGACCAGTTATGTACTAGGAATTCCAAATGTTACATAAACTGGCTCATTCAGTAGCATTTTCAGCACATTTATATGACAGTGTACTCTGCTAAGTTATTGTACATTTGAATCTTAATCTAAAAGATGTGTATGTGTGTATAGAGCATTTTGTTTGGAGTGTTAGATTGTCATTTAACTCTACAGTGTACATGTATTACAATGAATTAATATATTAGAATATGCATCAGGTTTCAGCTTGTTTTAAACCTCATCAATAGCCTCAAAACAGCTTGGACACCCACTGGATATGCTCCTTTTGCTAACAGCTGGAACAAAAGTATGGTTAAATAAGCTTCAGCTGAAGACTAGGAAAGAAAATATATTTGAATACAGTTCTCTTCACTGAAGTTAGAAATGCAAATTGAGACACTCTAATTATGGTTACCATATGATGCAGATTTCCATTAATGATAGTTTTAGAAGTTTGTTTTTGTTTAATTAATTTTGTATTAATATTAATTAATAAACCATGACTTATTCTTGCAGAGAGCATTAACTATCAAACAGTTGCTTTTGGTATCATCATTGTTCTGCTGCAATGATCTACAATGTCCCCCCTGCCCTCTCCCCAGGTCTGTTTCCCAGTATCTATACATAAGTAGATAAAAGGGAGTCAACCTTAGCAATGGCACTTAAATACAGCTATGCTTTCCAGACTCATTATGATGCTGTGTCTTGTGGAACTCCTTACTTGACAGTACAAACTCTACATTGCATACGTGGCTTGCTGTACTAGATGGAATGAATGACCCAAACCAGCTCCGCATAGCTCATTTCAATCTACACCATTATTGGTGACAAAGGAAAGAAAGCCTGAAGAACTTTGGGAAAAAAAAAAAAAACCGATTTTTGTTTTTTTTTTTTTTTTAGCTGTGAATGCATAAAGGAATTATAAAATGCATCTGGCTTCTTCATTGTAAACATTTTCTGATTAATTTATATTGTATCTTTACAAAAAAGGCATTTTTCTTTAATTTAATAAAATTTCTAAATACTTGAGCTGGAATTTTAGTTAAAATTACTAGTGAATTAATACAATCTTTATGAATATATGAAATCAGGGTGAGCAACAACAAGGAAAGAAAAATTACTAAAAAATTAATTTTAAAATAATGGTTTTTAAGATAATAGGAAACTTGTCTTCATTAATAAATTGGAAACTATGTAAACGACTGTAAGCTTTATAATTTCTCTCAAAATGAAAGGTTTTTAATCTCTAATGAAGTATCAGAATTTGAACACAGATATACAAGAAACAGATTTTGACTTGGCTGTGGAATTATTCTTTGATGTAGAGAAAAAGCTGTAAATTGGAAACCTATGGTAGAATGGTTACATAAGTATCTTCTTCCATGACATAAAGAAGACAGAAACATGATCAATCAAATCAGTCCTTTTTGTCTGACTGTTCTAAGGCTTGCTCTGAATTCAACAAAATTGCTTATTAGTTATCAGACACTTAATTTTCTAGACTTATTTCAACATGTACTAGCCACATATTGAATATTAAGCTCTCTACAGTTACGACGGTATGCAATAAACTTCTTTTATATAACATTACTGCTATAAATTTTGTGTGTGGAGAAAGAACTTTGCAAGGTTACTAGTGTTTGGAAAAGCACTGCAAATGCTTTGACTTTGAAATTTGTTTGTACAAAATATGTAATCTACTTCTTCTATTTCCTAGTGTATTGAAAACTGTTACACCATGATACAATGCAAATCTTTCCTCTTATTGAATTTCACCTGAAATGACAACATGATTAGATCTCAGCTATTAAGGAAGTTTAAAATCTAATATTTCTGCAGAAAATAGAAAAGATTCAGGTAGCATTTTCCTTCCTCTTGGAAAATTTCCAAAATACCCTGAGAGAGTAACAGGTATTTCACTTATGAAGAGAATAAGAAAAATTATTTAATCTAGATGTCCAATAGTGGAATACCAAAGGGAGCAGTATAAAACAAGACTGTGATGTAAAAGCAGCTTCTGGTTTAAACATCAGATAAAATATTCTGGTATATATCATAGTGTGGAAAAAATGTATTTAAGTGTAAATATTGACTTGCCTGGAAGCTCCAAATTAAGTGAAAGAACTTTGGTGAGTCCCATTAGAAAAGGCTCAGATTGAAATTTAACTGAAAAATAGTAGTGTTTCACCTTGTACAAGTTTTATGGAATTAAAATTTCAATTAATACTTCATTTCTGAGGACAAATACTCCATGGGAAAAAAATCCCAAGCTTTTATGATGAAATAGGTAGAAAAACCCAAGGACTGCAATCTAACATATAAATTATTTCATAGAAGAACACTGTGAATGAGAATATCTCTCTATCCTTAGGATGAATAACAGCTTCTTTAGTACTATTAAATAGATAGTGCAAGTACTTGAGGATTTCAGGATTCAGCAATGTTTTTACCCTGAGGAAAAAACCTGACTTATTTCCTTTCCCATGATATTTTAATTAGACTTGAAGTTGTAGGGGGGGAAGTTTAATATATGTAGGGTATGAAAAGCTCTTCCAAAGTTAGGGTGCTACTAAGTTACCATAACACCATATTTCAAAATTCCTGATCGGGATAAAAAGATGAGAAGAATTTCAGTCTGGTGTAGTAATATGAAAGTCCTCTTTTGCTAGGTATGAAATTAATACATTGCTTTGTCACAAATAGTAAAGACAATTACCTTGGACAAGTAACAGAAAGAAACAAATCTAAACTTTTGCATTTCATAGAAACATAGAATTGTAGAATGGTTTGTGTTGGAAGGGACCTTAAAGATCATCTAGTTCCAATCTCTCTGCCATAGGGGGGTTTCTTTCATGTAAAACATGTCAAATTAAATTAAACTAAAAAAAAAACACTAACCAAAAAAAATTAAGAGGGCAGAAATAAATTGATGAAATGCTTTTAGGAATGCTTTCTACCAAAGTCTCTATTGATCTCCGTTGATGTCTGTGAGATCGAAAGGATATTACCTGACCTGGGAGTAGCATTTTGGGTTGCCTAGTCATGCTTTAGTTAGTTTAGCTTGAGAGACACCCTCGAACGCTATAAGAAATGTCAATGTAACTGTACATTTCCATTTTTTGGACTAGACATTGCAGCTAACAAACTCAGGTATTTTCCCAGAAATTTATATTATTCATGTAGCAAGAATGATAAAATGAAGCTATTGTGTTTCTTTGTATATTTTGGGGTTGGTGGTTTTTGTTTTGCTTCATATCAGTTTACTAAATAGGAAAAAAAATGAGGACTGTTAGAAGAGAGATTATGTTTCTTTTTGTCTAGGCTTGTAATTGTCAATATCAAATACTTTACTAAAATGATTCTGAAATCAATGTTATCTGTAAATAAGCCAAACTTGGAGATTTGTGTTTTTAAAAAGTCATTTAAACTGCAAAATATACTTGTTCCTTTCTACCAGAGGAAATATATATTTTTAATAGTCAGCATATTATTTTTTCGGTACTCTCAATATTTAGTACCCAGTTACTTTTCTGCTGAAATAAGAGTTTGCATAATTTTGCATTCAGCATTTCCTTTTGTGCTGGTTTAGCAAACGGCCAGGGCAAGACATAAACCAGACAGAGTTTTGTTTCTATCACTCCCCCCCCCGAAAATTTAGGAGGGGAATAAGGAAGAACAGGCTCAGGTTGGAAATTAAAAACTATAACAAATTTAATGGCACAGGGAGAAAGAGTAACAAGTGGGGAAAAGGGGAAAATGCATATATACAAATATATACAACCCGAGCTCCGATGACCGGCGATACAGGCTGCTGAAAGGTCCTTCACTGCAAAGCCGATGGGGGTAAAAATAGTCCAAACCCCAGTACTCGGTGCAGTCGGAGTGCTGCAGACCACGTGGCAAAGCTGGTAACCAAAGCTGGGCCTTCTTTGTGCTGACTCCACGTGGCGAGCTGGTAACCAAAGCTGGGCCTTCTTTGTGCTGACTCCACGTGGCGATCGGCAGGCAAGGAAAGCGTGGCAGCAGAGAGAAAAGACCAAGAGACCACGAGGGCAAGAGACCAAGAGGGAGACACCCAGAGAGGAGACTCAAGAGCCGGAGAGGAGAGAGACTGAAGCCTCCCCCCCGTCCTCCTGGCTTTATAGAGTTTGGCAGGAAAATGGGTGGAATACTGAACCTGATACCTGACACCCAGACCCCTTTTCACAACAGGGTCCTAAACTCCACCCCTTATTCATTGGGTCCTGGCATCAAAAGCCAATAAGATTTTTGCCTGCCCCTTTCAAACCATAACACCTTTATTGGATTTGACTAATTTATCACTGTCTCTTCTCATAGTAGCACAAAAAACTTTTAGCTGTATACTAGTCATGCAGAGATTATCAGTCTACTGAGTAGCAACCATCAGGAGCAACCATTATACTAATTTAAGAAATAGAAAAGGTTACAAAATTTTCATTGGACTGTTATTTTTGGCAAAACTATTTTTTTTTTTAAAATTGTATTCTTTGCTGTAAGTCTACTGCAAGAGATAACTAGAAACCTGTTTAGGAAACTTTTGCCTCAGAAAAAAGAAAACCTCTACTTGAAAATTATATTCTATGACTAGGTATTTTGGTATTTTTCATTACTTTCAGTATTTTTTCATTTTTTTCATGATGTCTTAATTGCAAATGCATATAGGAAATATCATGTCACTTTACATCCTGTGATAGATCATGTGATGTCAATGTCAAAGAACTTAGATATTCTAGTTTCTTTTGTATTTACTTAATTTAAAAAATGAAGAGCTGACATATATTTCAGGTCAACATATTTTTTTCAGAAGTATGTTCAGTACAAATTTGAAATCAAACTATTTTAAAACATGAATGTTTCCCACAGATGAAAACTCTCAGTCTCACTTAAGTCTAACTACAAGTGTAATGGTGCATTCAGTAACGTAGGGTTTTTTTAATTTACAGGGGATAAAATCAGATAATAATATATAATTAATAATGGAGCACCCATCTCCTACACTACATAAAACACTGTTGTTGTATACACCTAATGAGGTGGAGAAAGTGAATTTCTGCTTGCACAGGGAGAAAGATGATGCAGAAATATTGGGGAACTTCTGAGGATAATGGAATTGCAAAATCTGTAGTTGAGCCTAGTGGACTGATAAGGTTGGATTCCTAATATATACTGCTGTCTCCCACTTTTACATTCATTTCTCATTTTCCAGACAACACCTTGTCACAGTTTAAAGCTGGTCTGGCTGTTAAAGGGATGATAGATGCTCTCTATTAAGCCTTTCCATTCCAAAAAGAGGACGGGAGAGAGAAAAGGGAGAGACACTTATGGGTTGAAAGAAATTAAAATCACTTTAATGAGACAATAACATTAAAACAAAAAATATATAATAATAATAATAGACAAAATAATCAAATATATACAAACATATACTAAAACAATATCGCAATCGCCCCTCCCTGATAATGATCATGTTACCATGCAGCTGCAGAAGAGGTACTGGGAAAGTCCCGAACAGCAGCAAGTGGGGACTGCGTTTGAGAACTCACAGATCAGGAATGCATGGATCAGGAAAACATAGATTGGGATTGAAGGCAGAAGAGCAGACAGAGTCTTCCCAGTATGACAGACATGGAAGAGCGTGACCCTCATGATACCTCAGATTTATACTGAGCATGACACTTTTGGGATGGAATACTTAATTTGATCATTTTTGGGTCCCTTGTCCAGTCTGCTTCTGCCTGCAGGAGGGTCACATGTGTGACCCCTTTTCCACCCTTTCATTTCTGGGTCATGAGAAGTTTAGCAGAACCAAGCAGTGACCTTGGTTTCTATAGGAATAAGAATAGCAAGAATAAGCAAGAGACTTCCTGCATACCGCCCACACCACTACCTCAATATCTATAAGCATTGAGCATTATCAGCCCTAGAAGCATACACTGTCTGAAAAACATGTTGTTAATTTCAGAAAGTACAGTCACTTAGAAGAAACTTAACTGCAAAGTAGATTTAGTAAAAAGAAAATAGACTATTTCCTATCTCAAACCAGGACAGAAGTATTCAACAGAAACTGTACTTTGAACAAGATTTCTATTCCACTTACATTTGTTGTCTGGTTTCACATCTTCAGCAGTACATCTGTTACTTTCATTCTGTTACCAATGGCCTTAAATAAGTATACAAACCTTTCAGCTGTTTTCCTGGGCTTCATCTGACATTCTAACCTGACAGAGTACCGATTCACTCAGTGTGTTTTCTGCCTTATTAGTTCTCTCAACAGAGTTACTTACTTATATTGCTTATATACATATTATTTGTTTCTTACTAGATCCACCTGCTTTAATTTTCTTAAAACCAGCATGGAAATTATAGAAATATCTCTTCCTCCCCTTTTCAAGATTTCTTACTAATAATTGTGTCAACCTCTATTCAAAATATGAACCCAGGTGATAAGTTTTCAGTTAATCCTGGTGACAATATCCATAAAGATGAGATATTTTTTTCCGCCTTTTTTCCCAAATATCTTCTTAAAACTTTCTCAGAGCACCAACCTTTGATTTTATTCTTCATGCTAATCTTCATATTCATGCAATTTTATATTTTTTTAATTTTTTTTTGTTAGGCATCAAATGAAAATCATTCTTCTCCATGGGACATTTTATCCACCTTGACCTAGTCATCCTTCACCTGGTCAAGTAGCAGTCCAGTAGTAATTTGCACAATGGAAGGGAAAATCAGTAGATATTTTTCCAGGTCTCAGTACATTCTTGAAAAATCTCGTGGCTATACCTGCAATATTCTTGGGGTCACACACCACGTATTCCCTTTCATGAACTTCAAATGTAAATAATTTTTATTAAGTGCCCACTAGCATAGTTTGGGATCTCTCTTTTGTTCTTATGAAAGCAGTAACAGTGCCTGTGTAGTTATTAAAATGTTTGAATGCAGTAGCAAAAAAAAAAAAAAAAAAGAAGTGGACAGTATTAATTTAAAACTCATCAGAATAGTGCAGAAGAACTTACCTCAGTATCTTGACTCCCTGTGCTCCCTATGTCAATGTTCAGCACTGCAGGTGAGTGAGAGAGAGAGACATGATGTAGGGTTTTTGCCAGATCTCAGTAAGAAAGGCCTGACAACAAATACCATAACAAAATCAGTATTTTAATAAGAGAGAATAAAAAAATGAATATAGATAGCAAATAAATCCTATGTCCTTACAAATACTGGGAATCCAGCATTTGTGCAGCATCAGATGGAATCCAGGTGATTTTTCCATGGCATGCTGTGCAAATCCCATCCATGGAGATGTTCTTCCTGTCTCCTGTCTGTAGTACCTTTTATTTTGTGTAACAAACAAAATCATATATCTTCTCCTGACAGGCTGGAAAGCCATCTCTGCCCTAACACCCACCAGCGTGCAGCACAGTCCAGCACAGGGTGTTCCAGCAGGCTCCCTTACAGCAGCTGCTCATGCTGACAGGCTTCTCAAGCCTTAAATGCAAGGCCAAATAGAGCAGGCATGTTTTGCTCACACTCACTAACTCTTTAAATACAATGTATTCCACAAGGCCTCAATTATGAAATTTTAATTTTATAGGCTACTTTGTAAGAAATAAGTTTTCTCAACTCTTTCTTTTCTTTTTTTTTTTTTTTTTATGATGGTATCGAAGTAAAACTTGATCATTTAATGCAAATTTAACACTGTAGCAATTGGTATGCAGTAGCTCTTTTTTCAGTATCCAGACAATTAGTTGAGCCAGCATTGAATAAAACTATTAAAGGTATAAGACAATTAATATGCTTGCTTCTATTAGAAAATTCTTCTGTTGAGCTGACTTTGGCCATATTCACTTTGACTTTTTCATTTCACTGTTATCTTAGTGATATAGAGAAGTGTTTAATACACTGGAATAAATAAGTGAAGTGGTACATTAGATTTGTACACGTTTTTATGAAGTTTAATGATCAAAACAGTATTCAGAAAGAGGAGAAAATCCTTTGGGACAAGAGCTCATTGCCTCCTTTCTTCCACCTAGCTGACCAAGGAAAGCCAGTGGATGTAATACTTTGGGACCTCAGCAAAGCCTTTGTTACTGTCACAGCATCCTTCTTGACAAAATGTCCAGCATACAGCTGGACAACCGTGTGACACAATGGGTGAGCAACTGGCTCAGGTCAGGCACAAAGAGTGTTGGTGAATGGGGTAACATCAGGCTGGTGACCGATCACTAGTGAGGTTCTGCAGGGCTCCATCTTAGGCCCAGTTCTCTTCAACATCTTTATCAATGACTTGGACACAGGACTTGAAGGAATACTAAGTAAGTCTGCAGATGATACAGAATTGGGAGGAGCTGACAGGCCCTGCAGAGAGACCTCAACAAATTAGACAGATGGGCAATAACGAACCACCACCATGTTTAACAAAGGCAAGTGCTGGATTCTGCACCTGGGAAGGGGCAACCCTGGTGGTATGTACAAACATAGACCCATTCCCTAGAATGAGTGGCTGGAGGGCAGCATGGTGGAGAGGGACATGGGGCTCCTGGTTGATGTCAAGCTGAGTATGAGTCAACAGTGTGCCCTGGCAGCCAGGAGGGCCAACCGTGTCCTGGGGTGCATTGAGCATGGCATTGCCAACAGGTTGAGGGAGGTGATTGTTCTGCTGTACTCTGCACTGGTATGGCCTCACTGTATGCAGCTCTGGGGACCACAATAAAAAAGACATCAAGCTATTAGAGACCATCCAAAGGAGGGCCACAAAGATGGTGAAGCATCTGGAGGGCATCTTATGAAGAGCAGCTGAGGTCACTTGGTTTGTTCAGCTTGGAGAAGAGAAGGCTGAGGGGAGACCACATTGTGGTCTATGGCTTCCTCATGAGGGGAAGAGAAGGGGCAGGTACCAATCTCTTCACTCCTGTGACCAATGACAGGACTCGGGGTAACAGCAGGAAGCTGAGTCCAGGGAGGTTTAGGTTAGATGTCAGGCAGAGTTTTTTCACCCAGAGGGTGACTGAGCACTGGGATAGGCTCCCCAGGGCAGTGGTCACAGCACCAAGCCTGCCTGAATTCAAGAAGTATTTGAACGATACTCTCAGGCACATGGTGTGACTTTTGGGGTGTCCTGCACAGGGATAGGAGTTGGACTCAATGATCTTGATGGGTTCTTTCCAACTCAGCACATTCTATGATTCTATGATTCTATGATTCTATGATTCTTCCTTTCTTCCTTCCAGAAACTGCTTTAAGGAAGTTGTATGCTCACATACACCTAAGGAAAGCAGGAACCCTCAAAGGAAATAAGTATTCTGGGCTATTTATTTTTTAAATGCAGGAGGTGTGTATTCAATTTAAATGAGTCACACTAGCAGTCCGATAGATTTCTGTAGAAATGCAGGAAAGAACTTTGAAATACAAGAGTACATATACATGAAAATGGGAGGATGCAAAAACTAGGTGTATTTTTCTTTTTTTTTCAGACAACAGACAGGACTTTTAGAGAGAGTCAATAGAAAAAAAAGTGGGAAGGGAAAAGTGGGACCTTCAGCATAGAATCACAGAATGGTTTGAGGTGGAAGGGACCTTAAAGATCATCTAGTTCCAATCCCCCTGCCATGCACAGGGACACCTCCCACTAGACCAGGTTGCTCAAAGCCCCATCCAACCTGGTCTTGAACACTGCCTCCCTGGGTAACCTGTGCCAGTGTCTTACGACCCACACTGTAAAGAATTTCTTCCTAGAATCCAATCTAAATCTGATTTTCTTTAGTTTGAAACCATTCCTCCTTGTTCTATCACTACATGCCCTTGTAAAAAGTCTCTCTCCAGCTTTCCTGTAGGTGCCCTTCAGGTACTGGAAGGCTGCTAGAAGGTCTTCCAGAAACCTTCTCTTCTCCAGGCTGAACAAGCTCAACTCTATCAGCCTGTCTTCATAGGAGAGGTGCTTCAGCCCCCGATCATCTTTGTGGCCCTCCTCTGCTCCAACAGCTCCATGTCTTTCTTATGTTGTGGACTCCAGAACTGGACACAATACTCCAGGTGGAGTCTCGCAAGAGCAGAGTGGGAGACTGACCTCCCTCAACCTGCTGATTACACACTACAAGTGTGCTACAAGTGCACACTGCTGGCTCATGTTGAGAATCTCATCAACCAACCTCCCTGTCCTGCTCCTCAGGGCTGTTTTCAAACCATTCTTCACCCAGCCTGTATTTATTTATACATGGGATCTCCCTGACCCATATGCAGGACCTTGGACTTGACCTTGTTGAACTTCATGCGGTTTGAATGGGCCCACCTCTCAAACCCGTCAAGGTCCCTCTGGATGGCATCCCTTCCCTTCAGTGTGTTGACAGCACCACACATCTTGGTGTTGTTGACAAACTTGCTGAAGGCACACCCAATCCCACCATTCATGTCACTGACAAAGATGTTAAAGAGAACTGATTTGAGTACTGATCTCTGAGGACCATCACTCACCACCAATTTCCAGTTGGACATTGAGCCATTGACCACAAGTCTTTGAGTGTGACCATCCAACATATGGCATAAAGGATCCTCTCTGAATTCTGCAGAATCAACCATTATCACTTCATCTCCCTGTTTATTGTGGACTTCATTCAAAGTATGTCAGCATTTGCCAAGATGTTTGCCCTAATTTCATTTACCATTAGAAGAATTCCTTATTCAGGTAGTGGTTGTGATGGTGAAAAACAAAAAAGAGTCACAAAGCACTAGCAGAAAATAGAAGAGTTGCTGGAAATTTGTCTTTAGATGTCTGTCCATTGAGAACCAAAACTTACTATGTAAGAATGGGAACTGGTCAGATTTTTATTCTTCCTTGTGAAGATGCATTCAGTAGAAGAGTGTGACCACAGCTATAGTCACATGATAGGGTGGAAATGAGCAATATACTGCTACTTAAGAACATTAAGAGCACTTCTCTGTTGTTGTGGGACATGGCTCTGGGATCTCTGAAAGAGCAATGATGTACAAATTCACCATCATGGCTGTGTTTGGGTCCAGTGTCAAAAAAAGTACTTACAGTAAAGAGAAAGTGCATATGTCTGCATTGCATCTTAGAGGCTGCACTAAGGCCCCTTCTGGGTCAGGATCTTGTGCCATATAGATGATAAGCCTATAGGCTTATAGCATGGTTCTATATAGAGCATGGTTCACTATAGCATGTTTCGAGGCATGGCTAGAGGTTATATTTCAGAGCAAATGAGATTCTATGTACATGAAACACTAGTACTCTAAAAGGCAACAAGTAGGTGTGTTTCCAATTATATTCTACATATAACTCCTTCTTTCTGCCAGTCAAATGGTGTGTAGGTACACTTTGGAATGCCTAATTTTTCCATCCAGGAAAAAAGAAGTAACATTGGCATAATTTGTCCTCAGCAATTCATGTTGTTTTAATAATAACTGTTTATTTATCAAACTGAATTTTTTTTTCCTAGCTAGTATGATGTATTTTAACACTGCAGTCACCATTCTATTAAATTTGCAATTTGATATAATTTCAGAATTAGTAGTAGCTGTAAAAGAGTGAGGGTAATTAATCACTGGCACAGTCATGTTTTTCATTATTTGGTGACTTTAATTAATACTAGACTTCGTCCTAGAAGTAATGAAGTAAATTTTACATACACCTACAGCACTTAGACTCCTGATTTCCACTTTTGAAACTCTTGTGAACTCTAGTGGGGGGAATATCAAATAGCTTTGATAGCACTGCAGACAGCATGATTGACTCATGCCAATCAGAAAAAAAGTGTGCTACTTCAAGTGATTGCAGCTACTGTCAGCTGAACAGTAAAATAGGCTATAACATTAATGTAGAACTTAACCTCTAGGTATGTCTTTGACTCCTGGACTGTATTTCTTCGATTTCACATCTTATATTGTGAAATTAGTCTTGATATTATGAACATTAATTGACACTCTCTGAAGACACTTAAACAGTTAAATTTAACAATGTGAACTGCCTCATTTTTTTTCTCTCAGCTGCAAGAGTCCAAGTGCATAACCTTTGCCAAGTCCCAGAAGCCCCCTTTCTATAAATGGTACAAGGAAATTTCAGACATGTTTCAGTGTTTGCTACAGGACAGATATGACTACATTTCTTCAATCTTTGTGTGGACTGCAGAAATAATATCTTGTCAAACAGTGTTTTAACTGAGACTTCATAATCATTTATTCCCAGTAGTTTCCACATAAAATCACAGAATGGTTGAGGTTGGAAGGGACATCTGGAGATCCTGTAGTCCAATTCAACTGGCTCAACCAGTGTCAGCCATAGCAGGTTGCTCAGGAACCTATCCATCTGAGTTTTAAACATCTCCAAGGATGGAGACTCCACAACCTCCCTGGGCAACCTGTTCCAGTGTTTAACCACCCTTACAGTATTTTTTCTTAATCTTTAAATGGAGTTTCCTGTGTTTCAGTTTTTACCCCTTGACTCTTGTCCTTTCACTGTGTACCACTGAGAAGAATCTGACTACATAATTTTTTTCTAATTCCCTTTGGATACTTAAACACATAAGAGCCTCCCTCTACCCCCAGGATGTCTTTGCTCCAAGTTAAAAAATTATAGTTCTTTCAGCCTCTCCTTACACGACAGTTTCTCCAGTCTCCCAATCATCTTAGTGTCCCTATGTGTAATTGCTTTCTTCTGCAATACTTTTGCCTTTATCCCTCACAATAGCTGTAACTTTTTTGCCAGAACTTTTGAAGAGAAAGGTGATGTTTTCTGTCAATAAATATTTGTGTGGCCAGAAATGGTTAAAGGCATTTGTTACACAGAACCTGCATCTCTATTAATTTTGAACTATTTTTACAAAGGATTTACCCTTAAGTAAAAAGCCTCTATGAATTATTTATTTCTCTACTTTCAGAGTTGAAATGGAATATTGGCATATTGTAAATAATGGAGAAATCAATCTAAATATAGAATTCATGTAATTTCTGTTGTAGTACTTGAAAAATGCATTAGTACTTTCTGATGTATAACTTGTGAGATTTAATTACACCAACAATGACTCCTAATTTGAAGGCAAATTAAAAAAAATATCTTTAGTCTTCTGAAGCATGGATGTGTCTTTCATATATTTACTCTCCTGCAGAATCACAGTCATCATTTATGCTCAAGAAAATCATCACATCACAAACGAGCTTCTGATTCAAAACTGTACACATAATTGGGACAGTGTCATTGTAGTTTTGAAGGTCTTATTTTGCTTTTCAGCTGAAACTTGTATTTATTTTTTTTTGGGTCTTTTTGTTTAAGTACAGGTGGCAGGTTTGTTTTAAAAATATTAGGAATTTATTTTTAATATCTCACAAGCAACTGAATTCTAAAGTATTCAAAGTCAAACCACTTCTTCCTCCTCAGTCATACTTTCAGTAGCTTTTACAGGCACTGTTGTGTCAGGAAATTCTACTTTTGCAAGGACAACTATCATTACACATTCTGAAAGATACTTGCCAATCAAATTGCTGTTACCAAGCTAGATGTCATTACCTGACAGTTTTTTCCCTTTTCATAAAGTTGTTACAAAATTTTTTAACAAAAATAAACCCCACTACAATGCTTTGAAAACAAGTTCTTACCAGAATATGGTTTTGAAGTTCAATTTATTTGGAATAAAGATAATTGCACAGATTATAATTCTGAAATAAATTTTATAGCCATTCCATTAGACTGGCTTTCTTTTTTCAAATATTTGATTCTACTTTGGATTGAAAAGTTTGAATCTCACCCCTGTATTTTTCTGTAATCAATATGTGCATTCTTTAGTTGATTTTCCTAAATTCTTCATGTAATCTTTATGTTGATGAACACTTTTTTCTTAATGACCATCAAGAAGCCTCTTATATTGAACTTCCTTGGAGGCAAAACATGGCTATTTGTCTTGTTGGCAGACAACAGTACCTGTTATAAAATTCTAGTATTGAATATAACTGCTTATTTGAAAGATAAGATCAAACATCTCAAGTGCTTATAGTGCAACCTCTAATCACCTGTTATAGTTTGAAGTTTC
>VZRW01005099.1:9128-21035 GCA_013398125.1 Aegotheles bennettii
ATGATGAAGGGAGTGGAACATCTCCCTTATGAGGAGGGGCTGAGGGAGCTGGGTCTCTTTAGCTTGGAGAAGAGGAGACTGAGGGGTGACCTCCTTAATGTTTATAAATATGTAAAGAGGGAGTGTCAGGAGGATGGAGACAGGCTCTTCTCAGTGATGTCCAGTGATAGGACAAGGGGGAACGGGTGCAAGTTGGAACATNGGGCAGTGGTTGCAAACTGGAGCATAGGAGGTTCCATGTGAATATAAGGAGAAACTTTTTCACTGTGAGAGTGACAGAGCACTGGAACAGGCTGCCCAGAGAGGTTGTGGAGTCTCCTTCTCTGGAGACATTCAGAACCCAACTGGATGCATTCCTGTGTGACCTGCTCTAGGTTGTCCTGCTCTGGCAGGGGGGTTGGACTAGATGATCTTTTGAGGTCACTTCCAACCCCTAACATGCTGTGATTCTGTGATTTGGTTCTTTTCTTGCCCTCTCATCCATGTCACTCTTTTCTGTGTGTAGAGTGATGTATAGATTTTGTAGACCTGAAGTTGTGTAGTACCTAGAGAGCAGACAAGAAACAGCAAAATTTGCCTTTTTATCTACCAGGCTCTTGAGCTCATACTTAGCTTGCTGTGGAGTGAAGGAATAAATTCATTTTTTATGTGGTGGGAGCAAACCCAGGTGGACATACAGTTTCTGCCAGTTATGTCTGATGCTTTCCGAACAAGCATATTTCTTTCACACATAAATTGCTCCTTGCTTGAATATTGATTCTTGTAACAGCAGAGAATCATGAGATTCCAAAACAAGAAATGCTAAATCCCATCTTACATGGTAAGCTGACCATGTAAATACTTAAAATATTAGCTATAAAAGTCTTAATCTGGAGCTCTGTTATAGCGGATAACACTTAAGTGTGTGGGGATTATAGCTGAATAGTAAAAATAATTCCAACTTTATTTGAAGAGGCTATATTGGATCTTGCCATTCTTAAGAGAGTGTGACTTAAAACAACTAATGTGTGATTGGGAAGAACTTAAATGTTTCCTATTCATAACTGTTTCCTTTATCTTATTCATCTTTTGGTGATTTTAAAGCCTTTTATATATATTTCCTTCTTCCCTCTTAAAATTTGAAATTGTGGTGAAAAGCACTGAAATTCCTTTTGTTTTAAAATGAGAGTAACATTGTAATAGTTACTCTGGGGAGACCTTATAGCAGCCTTCCAGTGCCTGAAGGAGCCTACGGGAAAGCTGAAGAGGGACTTTTGACAAGGGCATGGAGTAATAGGACAAGGGGAGAAGGTTTCAAACTGAACGAGGGTAGATTTAGGTTGGATATTAGGAAGAAATCCTTTCCTGTGAGGGTGGTGAGACACTGGCACAGGTTGCCCAGAGAAGCTGTGGCTGCCCCCTCCTTGGCAGCGTTCAAGGCCAGGTTGGATGGGTCTTGGAGCAAACTGGTCTGGTGGGAGGTGTCTATGGCAGGGGGATTGGAGAGAGATGGTCTTTAATGTCCCTTTCAACCCAAACCATTCTGTGATTCTGTGTTATTCTGTTGGTTTTGCCTGATCAGCAACTATTTGCATTAGTTGACAGAACCAATTTGTTTCCGTAAATGTCTTGCAATAAATTACGGACTGTTAGCACAAATGGAGTTATGTGATGAGTATTCAGACATTAATACTTCAATACAGAGAAGTTTATTTTTAGGTAGCATTTTATGCATAGCTTGGAGACTTTTTATTGTATCTTTTGCTCTCCTCCAATAATTTCAAGTCGCTTGAGTTTTACCTTCATGCCTTACAGTGTAACAACACCATTCAAGATATGATGAATGTTGTCCATAAATGTACGATGACGTATTGTTGCTTAATCTAAATTAGTATGGAAATAAGTCTTCAGATTTAAATGTTCCATCAATGTTAATGACATTGCTCTTTCTCAGTAAGATGACCATGTGCAGCAGCACGGTTTTAAAGTAATTATTTTAAAGCATATTGACTGAAAGTGCTCCTTGCACTTTTTAATGTTCGGAGCATTGTCTTAAGCAGTTGCTTTGGTTTTAGCTCAGTCTCTTTATATGAGTTTAATCTCTTCCTTCTAGTACCGCATTCAAATAATGAAAAAGAATGAAGCAGTCTGAATTCTTTCAAATGGGTATCGTGCTTCATTTCAGCAGTTTACTTCACATGCTTAAATGCATCCCTGTTCAGTAAAGCACACAGGCACATTTAAGTCCAATTTACAATAATAAAATGTAATTTATGCCTGGGACTTCTGCTAGATTGAGACTGTTCTCCCAAATTATAGCCTTTGATTTTTATTTCACCCCCCTTGGGGAGACAGCTGGAAAAAATGCTGTTCTTACTGCTTTATTTCACAGCCTCAATGTCTTATGCTGTCCTGACTCCAAAGCTGCTGCAGTCTCTCTCATTTTTTGTGAAATCTGATGCTATCCTTAAGAGTGACACAAAGCATTACAATGTAGATGAAGAAATCTATTTTTGTTTTTGTGGGGAAGGAGGTTACACGGAGGGGAAACTGGTTTTGTGAGTCTTTTGTATAAATGCCATACTGCAGAACACTGAAATAATACACTGCATTCTCTTTGTTGTTGAACTTGCATAAAGACATAGTAAATTCCTACATTCAGTATAATGTGCAGTTTTATAATTTCACTGTGAAATGGTAAATGAAGTCACTCGGGGCTAGAGAACAGCAACAGATTCTCTGTTATTCCTTGACAGATCACAGAGCTGTTGGACGTTTCAATGGAGCTGGGATGCTTCTTAGCCGGAGCTCTGATCTCTTCTCAGGGTCACATGGTCACCGAGGAGATTATGGCCTGTATTGAACCAATACGTGACTTTCTTGCCATCATTTTCTTTGCATCCATAGGTAACTTCTAAGAAAACTTACTTAAAAAATAGTGTTAACCTACAAATGGGGAGGAGGAGAAAAAAATGGTGTCTACAAATTGGGGGGAGAAGATAGATTTTTATTTTCTTAAAATACTAAACTGTTAACTGACCACAATATTGGTTTGCCTTTGCTAATATTTTTAAATGTAGCATTCATTTTCATAAGCAATTTGTATGTTATACTCTCAATTCTTGTTTTAATGTCAGGTTTTCATTGTTAATTCTGAATTCATGCAATTTAAAACATAATTAAATTTAAGGGGAAAAGGTTTTTCTTTGGTTTTTTTGTTTTTAATGTTCTTCTGTCTTCACTGTGGCTATATTTGTAATTTAGACTAAAATTGTGTTACTATTTTGGGTCAATTGTCAGACTAGGTTTCAGGTTCTTGTGGCTTGGTTTTCTCTGGAAGCAGGATATGATAATGGCAACAGATCTTTTTTTATGGCATCTGGTTTCTTTAGTTAGGAAAATGTGATCTGTATGTTCTCTCAACTCAGAGGATAAAACAATTGTATGAGATTTATCTCAGAGACTACCTGAATGCCAGCTGAAATGCAGTATTGATGCCCAAGACCAGGAGAGTAATTCATCATGCTTGTTATCCAAAAGAGGTTAACTCTGAGAATATTTACAGGCAAATGGTAGCTTCATTTTTGAACTGCTGCATTCTCTAGCTGTCTGTGAATGCCCCGATATGCTTTCTCTAAAGGAAATGGAAATGTGTTACTGAAGTGCTTAGGTGCAGTGAATGAGGAGATGGGCCTTGTGAAAGCACCTGCCTCTCCCTGTGGACTGTATAGGAGAGTCATGTCCTATTCTGGGGGCACTGCAAGGTCTAAAACAGAGGGTTCGAATGTGGCCCTTTGCACAAACCCAACCTCCTTCAATCCATTCTTACTCAGAAATTCTTGGGGTTTGATTTTTTTCTTCAGGACCACCCTTGGTTTTTCTTCTGTTTTTATTTTAAATTTTTTATTGTTCTTTTTACCTCCATATATTTATTTAGATAACAGTGAAGTCTCATCAGCATAATTTTAATGCCTTTCCTCATATACCTGTTTGATACTCATTGTTTCATAACGGAAACTAAAGCTGCTTCTGGTGGTTGCCAAAATGAAAAGGAAATAGTTATGCTTGCCAATCTTGATTTTTTATTTTTTTTTTTGCTTTATCCAGCCCATGATAGTAACTTGAGCTGATCAGTCACGTTGCTTAGTAATAGATATGTTTATTTGAATAACTCATTTTTTAATAAAGGGAGGAAAGAGGTGAGCTATGGTAAAACTCTTGAGCCTATATAACTGACAAGATTGGATGAATAATTGCTAAATGCTCACAGGTAAGTTGTTCATGTGTTTCAGTGAAGAATCTTGGTGATGGAACGGATAGTGTTATCAGGGATATAAAGCATGACAAGTATTTATAAGCCCAAAGTTAATTTTATTGCGGTCTGACAAAAATACTGTCCTGCACTACTGTGACTGCATAAATTAAGACTAGAGGTAAGGCTTTGGTAGAGTACAAGAAAATAGCAAGACCTCAGTTGGCATGCTGGCAGCGCTCCATATAGCCTATGTTATACTGCAAGGAACTTATTTTAGAAGTTCTGTTACAGAATTTTAAAAAAATATATATATTTAACTGTTGTTACAATTAGAATTTCAAGAAAGGAAAGAAAATTGCCTAACAAGTTTGTTTTCTGGTTTTACAGAAAATGGGTGTTATTCCTACCTTAGAAGAAAGTTAGCTGAAAATCAGAAAAAAAAAAAGCTAAGTTCTAGGCCTCTGACAAAATGTGACAATGCTTGCTTGAAAAAAAAAGAAAAAAATAACCCAAAACCCTGTCCTCCCAAATAAACATTATCCCACTCTTCCCACTTCACTTTCAATTGCTTTCAAATTTTGTGGTTAGCAGGAAGTTTTGCAGGGTGGCAAGGAGGTAAGCTTTAAAAAGGAGTGATGTGATGTTGCAAAGAAAACCTGAGTAGAATAAAAAGTATTCCTTAAACTTTTTAAAAAGAAACTTAGTAAGAAGAGACTTCTTGCTTGTTCTCTACTTATAGATGTACACATGCAAATGATATGTATCTATAAATATAGAGATATTTACTATGTGAAATTCTGTAAAGGCCACGGTGAAGGATTTTCGCCACTGACTGAAGTGGCAGCTTGTTGCTGTATGCAGCAAGCACCCTGTTATAGAGAGCAGAAACACTTGAGATCCTGAGGTGGGGATGGTACACCACTGCAGTAATGTAATTTCTGTTCCTTTTAGAATAAAGGACTAAAGAGAAAAAATTGACTTAATTAAAAAATGTCTGTAAATATGTCATTTGCAAAAGTTAGTTCCTGTTTTCTTTGTCTTAAATGCCTGCTTTTCTGTTCTCACTACAAAAATCCCTCTGGTGCCTCAAAGTGGAGCTGAACAGTACTTGTTCATGTAGGGTCTGTGACAGTGGTCCTGCCCTTAGCTTGACCTGTGTAACGCTACTGCTTTCAAATTCGCACATGGCTGCATTTGTGGGAATAATACACCTTTGCAGTTAGGCATTAACAGCTGCACTTTGAGTTTCTCTCCATCTGTACATTCATTTAGGCCTGTGTGTGTTCTTCACGTTTTCTGGCTCTCTATGCTATCTGCTGAGGTTAGAGCGTTCCTGCTAGTCTCTGTCCTCGCTAATATTTTTGAGAGAACATCTGGACCAATCCATTAGAGCCACATTTTGAGAACTAACCTTCTAATTTCTCTTTCGGTACCTAGTACTCAGATCCTTCCCTTTCCACCTCTGCATCATTTGATTTTGTTTCAATTGCTTTTTAGAAAGGTGGAAGGCATCTTTGCATAGACTGCTTGACTTTTTTTTTTTTTTAAGGCTGCAATTTCCCATTTTTTGCCAGTCTACAGGGCGTATGGAGTTTGGAATTGGGTGTCAGGTCCCTATCTGCCACTGGTGAGGAGGCAGATCACTTCCACTGCCTGACAAAGTTGTGTGCCCTCCACGTGCTGTACAGATGTACTCACTTGCCAGGCTCCATGCTTCCCTTCTGGTTAAATCTTGTTGGACCTTGAATGCAAGAAGCTTTCAGAGATTCAGGGAGATTCAGAGATTTCAGGGAGATTCAGATTAGACATTAGGAAAAAAATCTTCACTGTAAGGGTGATTGGGTAGGGAATAGGTTTCCCAGGGAGGTGGTGAAGTCACTGTCCCTGGAGGTGTTCAAGAGGCGTCTGGATGTGGTGCTGGGTGATGTGGGTTAGTGGTGATGTAGGAAGGCGGTTGGACTGGATGATCTTGAAGGTCTCTTCCAATCTCAATGATTCTATAATTCTATGCTGAAAACCCTTTAACAGTGCAGTCTTTTTTCTTAAGAAGACGGGTGATACTGACAGTGTCAGCACTGCCACTGTCCAGAACAAGCGCACACACAATGTTTCTCTGACGAGCATCTTAACGTTTCTGTTGAATTCCAGAGAAATCAAAGGAAGATCACAACTGGAATTCATTAGGTGACACACATCACCTTCTCCTTATATATCCAGCTCTACTACTTTGTTGTCCTGCATGGAAAACAGTGAAAATTGGAGGTTTCAAGCCCTCAGAACTGATATTAGAATCAAGAAGACTTTCCCCTTTGCAGGAAAATGGAGATGAATGTTGGATTTGCCCTCTGCTACTTAATCTAGCCAGGGCTGTAGCATGTATTGCATTTGTGAGTTATGACCTTAGATTCACTAAGACTCTTAGCAGATGCAGCATCACAATGCATCACTAACGTGATTTTTGTCAGTGATGTCCTGTCTTGAGGATGTGTCAGAATTAGTTCTACTTGGTTCAATTTGACCAACAGAATTCTGGTTTCTGTAATCTTGTTTGCCATCAAGGATCTCCAAAATCCCTTTTCTTGATGCTGCGTCTTCCAGGATGTGGTTGTGATATTTGGATCTTCATGTGCTATTTAGCGGCCATCCAGCAAATTGGTGGAATCTGTCTAATCAGGGAGGGAGTTTACTTGTTAAGAAAAAAATACTTACAAAAAGAATGTGCAAAATTGTGCCCGTAATCATCTTCAGAAGAACACATACCAACTTACATGAGTGAACTGTGTTTTTTGGCTTGACATTGAGGCAAGGTCACCTTCACCCCAAGACTTCCATTCCACCTGTTCTAGAACACTACTTAGAATTGAAATCTGGTGACTTATGCTCAGCTCTGTGAAAATGTACCAAAGTGATGTCCTAGCAGTTGCTGATAGGCCAACATGCCACATGCTACCTGATGACAGTGATGAAGTTCTTGAATTATTTGATTGAAGTGTTTCTTCTGACCATAGCAACTCCTGAGCTTAATCACAAGGTCTTATTAAAACCATTGAAATAAATGCCCATATTCACGCACCTTCTGTCTATGAAGTTAATCTTTCTGATGACATTCACATTGTCAGGAAGGCTTCATGTGCTTGTATAGCAGTCTGATATGACTTCTGGCCTTATCCTAAGTTTTCATTTAGGGCTGGGGCAAGGGTCTGTAATAACGATGAAATCCACTATGGTAGGATTTATTTCCACCAAAATGTGTCTGTGTGCTGGGGTGTTTATTTGTTTGCTCAGAATAGTGTATGTAACAGGTTTAGGCTTGCTTCACCTTGCAGACACTTACCTTCACGGAATTGGTATAGAAACCTGTGGTAGTTTGTGCCTCAGCTCTTTGGAATATGGTAATAATCTCCACGTTGGGCAATAGTTCAAATGGACTTCAGACTGCCTGTCTGCTCCAGAACTGAAAAGTTAGCTCCACCAGTCACGATGAGAGCACTAGGCTATATTTATAGCCTCTCTCTGAAATCTTCAATTCCAGATGTGGCAGAGTTGGCCCTTTTACCAAACATGACATTGTTACAGGCTGTATTTCTCCAGTTGCTTTCCATGTCTGTTTCTGAGACCAGCCTAAAGGTGAATGAGCAATGCGCACATGATACACATTAAAAAAAAAAAGAGAAGCTACTTGCCCTTCCAGGTGCACGTCTGCACACATTTAGATTTCTTTTTTTTTGGTGTGGTGTTTCCCTCTCTTGTTCTGCCATCTGTCCCCTTATTCTGATAGTCTGCTGCATTTGCACTTCAGTAGTTGGAAGGAAATTAAGAAATAAAGTGGTGTGTACATGCTGACTGAGTAGTACTTGTATAAAAATCTCTAGTGTATTTGAAGTGCATTTCTATCCATAATGGAATGTGCATATGGGCAAAACTCAGGAAGAGAAGATGGCTCTTGGTTCTCTACAGTTCTTCTGGCTCTGCAGTGCTATGGGGCAGGAAAAATAGCGAAAACTTGTCTTGCATTAAAATAAGAAGTTACAGCATCAATTTACATGCCTCATGCTTTAGAAAGCTAAGCTCTTGTCCTCCACGAGAAATAATTAGATTGGAGAACTGCCAACTATTATGGATTTATCAGGAACACCACCACTATTTTGGTTGCTCTTTTTAAGAGCTTTTATGAAAAAGGAATGAGCTTCCAAAGATACAGAGTTATGTTTGGTTGCACAAGTTCCTTATACCTTAGGAGGAAAAAATGGACTTAGCTGTAAGATTCTTCCTCAGTGTCTCCAGGACTTCTCCAACAAATACATTTTTCTTATGTTTAATATTAGCAGGATTTAGTTTTAAATTTCTTTGTTCTTTGTGGTTCTTGTTATCTTGCTTTATATAATTACTGAATTACAGTGACAACAAAGTTGCAAAAAAAAAAAGAAAACAAACCCAAAAAAACCACAACCCCCCTCCTGACCCCCAAAAACCCTAAACCAAGCAACAAACCCCACCAACAACACACCAACATCATAACAATGGGATTTGATATTATTTCTTAATTGTTAGACCATGCTCAGGGATTTATGACTTTACCTGACTCCAGCCTGACTTTTCCAGTTAAGGTGACTTGCAGTGTTTGCAAGTGAGGGTCATGGGATCAAAAGTTACACTTTCTGCTGTAGCTATAGTGTGTGCAAATACTGAATGTCATGTTCCTCCCACAGTGATAATCCATTACCATGTCTTACAAAAAATGTTAAAGGGCTAGCAAAGTGTATGTAACAATCACTGCAGAACAATGGACTTGTTTTCCTGCAGTATTTTTATAGCTATCATTAGAGGTGTGTTTCAGCTCGGATTCTGGATTGTTGACTGGTGTGTATGAGAGAAAACTTCATAAATTAAGGTGCTCATGCATTGGCCATATACAATTTAACTCAATTGGGAATATTGTTCGTGCTAAACCCTTCCGAAGGAAAAATGGTTGGATAATGCAGGAAGTGCTTTAGTGATCAAGTAGATAGTGTTAGTAGGTATGTTAGGACTTTTGGGTTGTTTGTTTGTTTTTGAGAATACAGTCTTGCAATTAAATCTATTATTAACTCAGAAAATGATCATAAGAAGATATTGGCCTTAACTTTTGAAATACTCTTTTCTTTCCTCCTAGGACTTCATGTTTTCCCCACATTTGTAATATATGAACTCACAGTCTTGCTATTCCTTACATTGTCTGTGGTCATAATGAAGGTATTTTCTTTTTCTCTTTTTTATCTTTTAATAGTCGAAATAATCCCTGTGCTGCATGCCCTAATGAAAATTCTGTGCAAGAACTGAATATCTGATGTATCAGAGACTATTGCATACTTACTGTAAATCTGTATTTGGAGGAATCTTACTGATTAGAATACAGTTTGATACAACATTCTTGGTATAGTAAAAAAAAAAAGGACTGTATTTAATGTTAAAAGTAAGTTACACATGGAGAAACATCCATTTATCTAGCTTGGGACTTGTGACAAATTTATCAAGTGTTTTTATTGTAGTAAACAAGATATTACTTTACTGTGAAATGTATGTGTTTCTTTTTTTGACATTAGTACAAAAGACACATTTAGAAGTTCACTAGTTTATTTTATGTCCAGAATTATTGTATTGGATGCTATGTATCTTACAAAGATTATACCATTTTATTTAGAAACAAAACAAACACACAACAACCCAAAAAATGTTTTTACAGTTTGTCTTGGCAGTGCTTGTCCTTTCTCTGATTCTTCCAAAGACCAGCCAGTACATCAAGTGGATTGTCTCAGCAGGACTAGCACAAGTCAGTGAATTCTCTTTTGTTCTGGGAAGCAGAGCACGCAGAGCAGGGATCATATCTCGGGAGGTAAGTTGTTTCTATAGTTATTAACTTCGCTTTTTGTACCTGAATAACCTACTGGGATTTTGAAATACCAATAAACTCCAATTTTGTGCCATCTCTCAACCGTTAACAAGTAGAATCAACTCATACAGAGGCATGTATGTCCCTGACAGGGTTCTTAGTTCTGTTTTTCACTTGTTTTGTATGGTACTTTAATAGTTTAAATAGCAGGTTGTAGTTTTAAATAGCTTAGTTATAAGTGTTTTACCTTAACTGCTCTCACTTCCAATTTATTAACTGGGCAGTGAGTTGTAGATAGCACCCAAGTCACTGAGACTCGGAAGCCTTTGCTTCTAAAATCTTGATAATAGCTATAGAAAGAGGTAACTGAGAGTATAGGATTTGAATAAGGAAATACCAGTAAATAAGAACTAGAGAGCAGATACAGTGAAGTGGAAATTGCCTTAACATTTAAACAAGCAAACAAATGTATAATCTTTACCTGCGAAGCTTGTTCATTTAAAATCCTCTGCAGAAGAAACAACCAGCTTTTTCAATAGTCGTGAAAAAAATCCCCAAGGAAAGAAACCTTAAACTTAGTTTTATACTGAAGCTGTGAGAACATTATTTTTTTCAAGATAAAGTCTGCTTTGTGAAATGAAGCAATTTATGGCTGTAGAGATACAACTGACCTCACTTTCTAGTGCTAGCTGCTTTCTCCTCTGTGTCTTGGCTCACAAAAATACTCTGGTGCTTTGAGCTTTTCATTGTGTGAGCAAGTGGGCTGTATAATGCTGGAACCAATTCCAGATAAAGCACCTGTGAAAAACTTACACAATGCTGCTCACTTGTATCGGTAAAGGTGATTAATTTTCATGTTCATGCCTTCATATAATTAGGAGTTATGAATATTGTATGTTTGTATAGAATTTCAAAATATCCATATCATTAAACCAGAATAGTTTTGGGTTGTTTGTTTTGTTCTGTTTTGGTTTCTTAAATAAAATTGTGTTTGACCTTTGACCACTGAGCTTTCAAAATTGACCTCTTAACTATATGTGTAAATATTTTTTTCTATAAACTCATAATGTTGTTTTTGTAATTGTATCTTCAAACCAGGTAAACAGATAATTAGATTATTTGATTGTGCACTTGTTTGCTTTTGTAGCAATATGTGTAGTTGATTAGGAAGCCAGGTGAAGTCTCCTGAAAATACTGTCCAGAGTGTCTAATGTCCTCAAACTTCTCATCACTTCTTAGTTTACCATGTAACTAAGAGAATTAATGGCTCTTATTTGCAAATTTCAGGTATATCTTCTTATTCTGAGTGTGACTACTCTAAGCCTTTTACTTGCCCCTGCCCTGTGGAGAGCTGCGATTATGAAATGTGTTCCGAGACCTGAAAGACGCTCAAGTACTTGATTAAGATTTGCACATATACAAGAATACATCTTGCAAGGAATATCTTTGTTGCTCATTGTATTCTATGCACTCAGAAAACAAGAAGTTTTGAGCAGTCAGTCCCCTTAATGTGCACTTAGTTATAAGCCGTGTACTAACCTTAAAACAAAACAAAATTCAGCATTAAAAATTAATTCTATTATTTGAATTACACGCCTTTTACAGAATTTACTTTCTCTGATGGATTAGAATCTACCAGGAGATTTGTTCCTGATCCAATCACCTATTAAAGCAGAAATTATTTTTTTAAAAAAATACAGCATCATGCAAACTCTGTTGATTATTTTTTGCCTGAATGTGCCTTTTAATTTTCATCCTATTTTATTACTGCTGGTTCATCACCAGATTATTTTTTTTTCAAAAA
>VZRW01005103.1:0-18532 GCA_013398125.1 Aegotheles bennettii
CTCCAGCCTATCAAGGTCTCATCCACTGTAGGTTTGTGTATTTATATAGGGATTACATAAACTAACTAAAATTCCTGAGCCAGATATACCCTGGATGATCTTATGAAATGTGGGTCACCAGGATGTGCAGAAGGCAAGTTATGGTGAGTCACAGATCCCACAGGGCATATCTATGGCAAAGCAGCACGCTCTGATTAGCCTTCTCTGCCAGGAGTATTGTGGATAGTGTTTGACCAAAATTCCTTACATAGCTAAACAAGAAAGACCCAGGAAGAGCATAGAGGCTGCTTCAAATGCAATGGCAAAATGAGGAGCCAGCTACACTTTCAATGTTATTTTGCCATCAGAAAGTAACGATGGAAAGCAGTGGGGGGGTGTCTCAAGCACTGAGTACTAACAAAACCACAGGAATTCTGGAGCCCTGCTTCTATCATTCATAACACTGAGTTCACCACAGAATGGGAAATGCCTCTTTTTTTTTTCTTGAAGAAAATAATCTGTCCTTTGTGCACAGCGTTTTTTATAAGCCCTAATGGTATGACACATGATTCAACACAAGAGGCATGTCAGGCCATTTTCACTGAGCTAATTATGAGGCTTTGCATCAGTTTTTTGCTAATTGAGATGGTGATTCTGCTTCTGCACACAGCATTGAGCAATTCTGCAATTGCAGATATACATGCCCCTTCCTCAATTTCCTTCTGTGTTCTTGTGCTCTTAGGGCTCAGATTCAAACAGAAAAGTCTCACAAAACAGCAGCTTCTCTGTGATGGCTGACATGCTTGTTCTGCACACAGGTAGAAGGAATTCAGTCTTTGTTAGAAGAGCCTCACATGGACATGCCACCTGACAGGTTTTCAATCTTTCCTGCACTGACTTTGTTGCTGTTGGCAGCATAGCAACACAGCATGAAAGTTTTTAATGAAGCAAAACAGGGAGAGAGATTAGAAAATTGAATTAATGAGAATGAGGGGCATGTTCCACTTTTGGATTATTTTACCTGTAATTTCTTCAAAGATAGCATGAAATCCATCAAAGTTCTTGGATCCATCAGACTGGAAGAGGACATGAAGTGAAGACCCAGTGCTTCGGATGGGAGGTGGCCTCTCATTTCCACAGAATTTCTTAATTACCTGGCTGTCCAAATTGTCCCCATCACGGACCTCCACATAGTCATACTGGCACATGTAGTCAAACTCCAGGCTCAGCATGGAAAATCTTAGGGAACAAGGACACAGAGTCAGGCTCCACAATCTCACCTGTGCACCCTGAATCTGATTTATTTGGAAGTTTAGTTATGTTAGTGCCCACACCCAATTAATTAACAAGTCCCTAATATTATGAAGTCCCCCTCACTTCATCTCAGTTTTTGCATCATGACCCTTGGAAGTCAGCTCAACTCTACACAGTTGCTGCATGATAATATTTATGTGGCAGAACAGTGAAGTTTAAATTGAAGTCATATGGTCTGTTCACATGTGTCAGGTCCCTAAGCTATTTACACTGTGATATTCAGAAGTCAGCAATTAAGGGTATAGCAATTAAGTCGGGGATGTAACAGAAGCAGACAAAATAAGCAGAGAAAGGGGATCCGAAAAGTAAATCCTCCATGTCTAGCTCTTGCCCTTCTTTTGTGGGCAGAAATAAGGGACAGAAGTTAATGCAGAAGGGAAATATTTAAAGCCTTTTCCCACAATGTCTGTCTTTCCTAGCTGTGATCCAGCCACTGTGTGAGGCTCTTGTTCATTAAAAGCAATCTTATATACTGCTGATTGAATTCAGTGGGGCACAGAGCCAAGTGTCCCACCAGAATATGAATGAGAAAGAGTGAGAAACACCAAGTGCCTTTGGAGAATAAGTAATGGCCAGGGGTGCTGGGCCCAGTCTTGGTACAGCAGATAAGAATGAGAAGATCTGGGCTGTGGAAAGGTCATGCTACTAACTGTTCAGCAGAATATTTTATAAATGAAACTTGCTGTGTACTCAGTCTTAATGAAAACTCCTAATGCTTGCAGACATGTGTTTAGGATTTGGCTAAATCTCCCATACTGCCTATTGCAGTGTGGGCCTAGTGATTTGAAAAGACTCCTTTTTCACACCAAAAAGGTGAGACAAATTTTGGATCTGCTGCTGGATCTCACAGTCTGAAGCGCAAAGCCAGTACTGCTGCCTATTTTCTGCTCTTCTCTTCCTGGGACTCAGGCCCCCCCTGTTAAGCAGGACCTAATATTACATGAAATGACCCTTTTTTAATCACCCATGAGCTGACTTAAGAGGCCTCTTCACCCAGTTACCTTTGTTCATGGTCATATGGTTGGTTTTAGAGCATCAAGAGTACACTACATACAGAGAAATGAATGAGCAGTTGGTACAAAGCTACACCAATGAAGCAGAGCCCCTCATTTTTAAAATCATTTTAACCATTTTAAACCATTTTAACCACAAACCATAAAACCATTTTAAAATCTGGTAGAATATAGAATAATGACACTTACTTTTAATATGCATTAGAGAGAGATTAATCCAACTTAGCTTTGTATAAAATGCATGAGATGAATTCTAGTTCTGTCAGGTTTGCCAGAGGTTTGCCTCACAGGCATCAGGTTATACACTACATCTTCAAATCACTCTTTCATTACTGGATCATACCCCAGTTATCTACCCTTATGGAAGTTACAGAGCAATAGAAATTAACCCATTCATCCTTGTCACACTTACCAGGCTACAGTTTATCCTGACTCTGTCCTAAAAATATTTACCAGTTCTCTGAGCTGGTACATTTCTGATTAAAATTAAGTATGTGTGTAAATACAGGAAAGTTTCTGGGATGTCCACCATGTAATGGGAGCAGTATTACTTATAGATGTAAACTCTGTCTAGCAGTGTGTTCCTGGACAAAGAATATCAAAATATATTCACACGAGGTGAAGGCACAGAATGAAAGAGCCATACACAGAATACTGGTTTTAATTGTTTGCTTTTTCTGCTTTGAAAAATGATGAAAACAGAGTGGAAGGTGTGAAAGGCATAGAGGGTTCTGATTTGTGTTTTATTTAACTTAGCATAGAGGCAGGTACACTGTACTGATCACAGGGATTCCATGATTAAGATTCAGAATTGGTAGGTCAGGAAACCTGCCAAAGTTTTTCAAAAACCTCTTGGCCCAATTGACAGGACCCTTCCCAGGCCACGAAGTCTATTGCTGTTTAAATTGCAGGTACAGGCAATGTAGTGAACCTCAGTTCACTCCCCTGTGAAACCGTAACTATATCATAATTCTCTTGGATATTATGAAACTAAGCATGCTAATTTAGTGCTAGAGGTCATCAGATACAAAGTATTGTCTTGATTTCATCAGAGTCTGCAGAGTGGTACATTCACCAACCCTTCTGAGAAAAGTTTCTAGCCAAAGGAAAATATTTAAAACTGCATCTCTGCTGAGGCATTAAAGAAATTACAGAATTAAAGAAAATTATTGAAAGTTGTGAGCTACTTCTACTGTGGTATGACATCTCTGACATGGCTCAGGCTGAGGGAGCCTATACATCACAACCCAGAGAAAAAAAGACTGGAAATCACCGTAGTTGGAGCCTCATTTATCAAAACAGCTCTGCTTAGCCAACACCCAAAGGACTATGTGGCACAGCTTAAAGCAAGGGAAGAAAGAACGAAGAAAGCTCTTTTGTTAGTAGTTGTTTTGATTCAGCATAACATTGGCTGTGCATTACAGCTCTAAGCAGAGTTAGCACCCTCGGAGTGGATCAGCGTGTTTAATAAGAAAATGCCGTGAAGGTGATAATTCAGCATGGATGACAGACCAGGAGGAAGACTCTGTTGGCCTGCTTAGTTGTACCTGTTCTTCTGTGTAGGAATGGCCTAAAGGAGAAGCTTTAATGTGAATGTACCAGCTTTCCACGGTATCTAAATTGCTTAAGTACCTCAATGGCCAGCTTTGAGGTGGTCTGCCTTGAAAACTTCAGTGGATTCAAAAGACACTCCAGGGTTTCCTTATGTGAGCTAGATATAGGTCCTCATGTTCTTTCGTTTGCCCTGGAGGCTTCCTCCTATGCCTCCTGACTTGTAGAGTAGTAGGATTAAGTGTGGACATCTAGGACAGTTCCTAATCTTTCCCTAGAAGTGCTGTGTTATCTGCTGGGGTCTGTAGGCACCCAGACATCAAGCTCAGATCACGCTGGGCACAGGGCTTTAGGCTTTTCCAATGCTATCCAGCTCAGATAAATGTATTTGTTGACAATAGAAGGTTGGTAGCTCAGGCTTCCCTCTTGAAGACTTCCATAGTTGGAATATAACATTAGGTCACAACAAGGAGATGCTTAGTATTATGTTTGTTTGACTTTAGGAAGGATGGATACAGGGAGAAGGAGAAAAACATTCTCCGCAGGATGCCCCTCATGCTAAAGTTTTGCATTTTCTGGTAATAGCAAATGTAAATGGAGTGAACTGTACAGATCTCCCATGAAACTAAGAACTTCCTAGCATGTATGTGGGTGATCCTCAGGATCTAGAATGGAGATCTGATTTCTCCAAAGATTTAGTACATCTGTTAGCTTACTTTACAGCACTCCCCATTCCTCTGCCTTGAAAGCGGATGAGAGTCTCCTTTGCACAGCCACAGCAAGTACTGCTGTTCAATCTAATGTCCTTTTTCAAAATAGCCTCTCCTCCCTTTCTAGTACCTTGTGCCTGGTGTCAACTGGCTGTCAACTCGTTACACAGAGATGGGTGCATTCACTAGTCATGTGCATGCATATGATCCATTTCCACTCTCACACTCACCCCCATAAAAATGAAGACAGGGTGACACCTGTAGCTCCTGAAGCACCTTTTAAGCCTTACAATTGACAAAGCCTTGTTCAGAAATGTAAAAAATACCAGGTTACCACCTCCCAAAGCTTCTGCTGTGCAAATCCTATACCTAGCCTTTTAAAAACAAGGTAGATATAGCTCATATCTGCTAAGACTGATGCAAAGTTGTGTCATGAGAACACAAAACTCCTCCTCACAGCATTGCTCCTGTGTCTCCTACTCAATTCTCCAGAGTTAAGAAGCTACAGAGCTATCAAGGCAATAATTGCACTTGCTCATAACTACACAATAGGCTTGCATTTGCAAGGCTGAAAAAAGTGCATTAGTATGTGAGTGCCTCAAGCTTTTCTTTTCTATTCAATTAATTTATCTTCCTCTTATTAAATATCACATCTCTCTTTAAACATACCAGCAGAAATCTGTTTGTGTATCTATCATAGTTCTTTTGCCTGGGCTCCAAAGCTGCTGAAAACAGTATTAATTACCTCAACCAAGGGCTCTACTTCATTAGGCAGGATACCCAATCAAGAACTGTGAGCTTGAGTCAGCAGGGGTGGGTTAGCAGATCTAAGCATACACAGATCGGAGGAGTGATGACATGCAGGAGAATCAATCACATCCTCCAGACACAGGAATGGTAAGAGGAATAACTGAGGCTGGTAGAGGACAGGGCTGGTAAAATGAGTGGAAGGAAAATAAGAGAGGGAAAATGTAGGCTAAATGCAAGACAGGTCCCATGGACAACTCTCTCCTGGCATAAAATATCATATCAAAATGTTCCTACAGCTTTTCTTCAAAGAACATCTTAGTTCAGCCTGGTACATCCTTCAGAAAATATTGGGTGCTTTGGTGTCAAGGTCTTGAAGATACCTCTAAAGAGATACATTTTGCCCAGTATCTGAGAAACTCTCTTTAGAATACAGCTGTCCTAAATGGGAATTGAAGGCACAGCACTGATAATTTGTGCAGTGACTCCCCATCACAAGCTAGACCAGGAGAAAGAGCTGAGGTACCAAATGAAGTACCAAAAAAAGTGGTGGCAGAACTTTCACTGCCCCAGGGCTCCCAGCTGTTGGCCCTCATTGACTCTTGGTTATCCACATGCCCCAATGTCCACCTGAAACCAGTGCTGGCTAAAAGTCGGTATGACCTACCTTAATTCAATGTTAAATCCAGCTTGAACATGAATAGTCCATTCGCATCGTGCATTCAGTGGGTAACCCTCCAGCAAAATATGACCTCTAGAAGCCTGAAGAACCTGCCCACACCCTGGGAAGCAAAAGAATAAAATAAAAAAAATCTGTATGAGGGACTTCCAAGAAGTATTTGAAGAAAATGAAGAAAAAACTGGAATGAGAAGACAGGGTGGCTTAGGATGATGCACACTTTCTTACAAGGAAATAGATAAAATAATGGAACAGCCACATAATGCTATAAAGAGTTATGACTTGTCTATTGTCTAGGCTAAGAGCACCCCTAGAAAAGTTTTAGTTGATTGCTTCTCCCTGGTTTGCAATGCAGCCTGTGAAACCATTTCTCACTGCTTTTGCCCCACTCTTGATTAGCCCACCCATCCACCTAGCTGACACTCCAGCTCAGAACAGGTTTGATGGATCTCATGTTGACCTGTGTAATCACTGAAGTTGAGGAAGCTGGTGGGAAAGTGCCAAAGGTACAACGAACACTTGAATTAGCTCAAGTAAATGAAACAATGAGAGGCGGAGGTGTTGCACCCAATATCATAGTTTCAAATCCTTCACAAAAAGACTGCTGGAGGAAAAACAGCTGATGTCTCCTAGAGGAGACATATGTTTGTCCTCAGGATTCACTGCATCACCCTCACATGTTAATGCCAGCATGCTAATGGAGACATATAACCATCACAGCTCCTCCACCAATCACTATATAACACTTATATAATATGCAGCACTCATCCCTTCTCTCATGTTCTTTCTTATCCATCTTCTTCTCCTATCCCACTCTGCCTATGTCACTCTCAGCTTTTCACCATACTATGCAAGGTACTTCAGTGCCCAGCATCTACAGGATAAGATGAAGTACTCTGGTCATTTGTGCCCAGTCTTGGAAAACTATCCGAGGATAATGACCTGAACAAACAGCAGACAAGGTCACATGCTGAGGAAGCACTATCTTTTCATGGCTATCCTGCAGCTGTCCCTAGGCAGCTGTCCAGGGATACTTACCCTAATTCCTCATTTTGGATGCTGAATATTTTTAGCCCAGAGAGTTCCCTCACCTTTGGTAACCTCTCCCTTTCCCCCAGCTATAAAATACAGCTAACGATATTTTCCTCTGTGGAAGAAGGAAAGTTGTTTAGTAATTTTTGTAGAGCCATTTGTGATCTGTAAATACAAGTGCTAGCAAAATGCACAGATAAATCTTTACACACCAAACAGTTAATTTCTCAGTTTCTACTTTCCTGACTACATCTTTCCAAACTGACTCTTGCACATGACTACATTCCCTGGTAAGCCAACTCTTGCTTTGCTGGGGGATGAGGCTGTATTCACAAGCCAGAAATTGCAATTGAATTTAACAGCATCACCCAATCAGGGGACTCTGATAGGCTGCACACCACAGGTAATTAGGATAAGTAAAAAGACAAATGACCCAAAAGGTCTCCACAGCAACTGTCTCACTTCTTTTTACCTCTTTAATCCAAAAGAAAGCCCTGCTCCTTCCATCTGTTTCCAAAGAGTAACCCTAAACTTTTAACCAGTAATGTAGGATAAATGTTTCCTACTGAAATGGTGTGTTTTAACACTCGCCTCGGGACCCTTCCTTTCTTTGGGAAAAGAGGGTGACAGTGTCCTGATTTGGTAAAGTATCAAGCATCTGTGGTTCCCATTGATCTTGGTGCCTGGAAATCAGTCCTGCTGCATTTGGTCTACGGGGAAACATGAAAACAGCAAGTCAACTACTCCTCTTTCTTCTTCAGAAAGTGTTGTTAAAATGAAATACCCTTTGTTCATTTACCCTCAGTTACCCTTAATTAAAGGACCCAAGGAAACAGAAATCCTGCTCAGAAGAGTTCCTCAAAAGTGTTTAATTCTCCTCTGTGGCTTGTTTCGTTCCCTCTGTAAAAGGCAAGGATTATGACTGTGCCCAGCAAACACATTAGGATTCAGCGAGTACAGCAGGATCTGCTGTGGTGCACATTATAATGCTCCTTCCCACAGCAAGAAACAGGACCTTGTGCTGCCACTGTTTCCTGCCTCAAAAAACAACCTGAGACAAAGCTGCTAGAAATTTTCAGATGGTTTGACAAGGGACTTGGACCACCTCAAAGAAAGTTTCCCTTTCATCCTGAAGAGCTTCTGAGTTTCTGATGCCTTTAACAAAGGAAAAGGAAAGAACTGGTGCAAAGAGACACTTGTGTGAACAGCATACTAAATGTACTTTTCTATTTGCAGTAGTAAAGCCTGAAATCTCTGAACACTGGTGCCAAGGAAGTAGGTTTGGCCAGCAAAGCAGGTGGTCCAGAGGCCAAAGAGGAGCCATTCAGTGACTGCCTCCAAAAGAACGTTCTCAGATTTGCTACTGCCCTTCTCTGCACAAAGCACCTTTGCGACCACATCAGATCTGGGCTCTTGTATGTCCAGCCCTTCTAGCAGAAGTTAGGTTGACTCCCCACACCAACATTTCAATCTTCTGTTGATCAAAAGGAGTCTTTTCTCTTCCCATTCTGAATCTGTGGGAGACCTGGAAAGCTATCAAACATAATTTACATCCAAAGCACAAATGCTGGCAAATTCTGCCTCATTTACCCCCCCCCAAAAAAAAAAAATCCACTGGCATCAACATCCTTGTTCCATTCCTGTTCCTGAAAAAAGGCAGCTTTCAGGGCCACAGTCAGATTTCCTCTAAGGCTTGTTACTAACAGAAAAGAAAATAATTCAGGAGACCTCTGAGTTGCAGCCTACAGAGACCTATGGGTTGATGGAGTGAGAGGAGAATCTCCTGAGGAGACCTCCAGTAAGAATTCATTACCTGCTGTTTGAGTTCTACTGCCGTGATGTGGGGTTTCTTCAGAGGCAGAGAGGAGACTGATCAGAGCAGAAAGAGAGTAGAAACATTACTGGTATTCAGAAACAGGCTGAGATGGGNACCAGCACTGTTTGTTGCTCGTCACAGGGACCACATTCAGACAGCAGGGCTGAGGACAGCTGTTAGGTAACACCACTTTCTCCTCCACTTTGATGGAGTGTGTTTGCTCAAGCAATGCGACAATTGGAGGTTGACAAAAGCTGTTGGAGCATAGAGTACAGAGGAAAGGGGTCTGGAGAGTCATTCTTCTTCTGGTTTTAGATTGATGTGCCCTTTAGGGCATGATAGCCCCATCCAGTAAACAGTCCCATTAGGAAATGTCCCAGTACTCAATTAACTCTATTCAATGTGGGTTTTTCCTAATAATATCCCTTTGGACTACCCTATCCCATTTCTCTTTTTAGAAGTGATCCAGTGTCCTTTGGCTGTTTTTCAGCCGTCTCCATGCCTGTGGCTATGCCAGCAGGCAGTACCAACTGCACAGCCCCAAGGGCCGACCCACGCTACTGCCTTGCCACAGCCCTCCAGGCACAGCACCACGCTCCCTGGCAGTTCCCAGAAATCGCTCCCGGGGATAGCAGGCAGCCACTTGATCGCTGCCCCACGGCTGTGACAGCACCACCTGCCCATGGAGCCAGGCCGGGCATCCCAGGGGGCCGGGGTGCCGCGCAGGGAGGCCTCGCTGCTCGCTTCGGGGCAATCAGAGCCCCACCAGAGCAGCATTAAACAGGCACTAATCCTGCCCACAGGCTGAAGGGCAGCGGTCCGGTCCCTGCCCCCCCGGCCCCCGCGCGTCCTCCCGCCGTGCCCCCCCCTCGGCTGAACCGAACGGGCGTGGCTGCGGCCCGGGCTCCCCGGGCACCCCCAGCGCCCGCGGGCGGCAGCGGCGCCTCCGGAGGAGCGAGGCGNGCTCCCCGCCGGGACGTTCGCCCGGTTGTGGTGAAGCCCGCCCGAGCCCTTCGCCGTCTCGGCCCCGTGAGCAGCAGCACCGGGCCGGGCCGAGAGCTCCGCGGCAGCGCTTCCCGCGCCCGCGAGAGGGAGACAGAGCCCGGGCTCTTCGCGCTGCCGCCGGGGGGCGACCCGAGCTCCTGCCGAGTGCGCCGGGGCTGCCTCCCGGCTCTGCCGGGTCTCCCGGCTCTCCCGGCTCCCCTCCGCACTCGGGCGGGCGGGTGATAGGACGCCTGCGGGTCGCTCTCGGCGAAGGGGCGAGGTAGACGCAGGCCCCGCTGGGCAGGAGGAGGTAAAATCTGGAGAAGAAGCCCCAGCTGGGGACGCCTTGCAAGGGCAGCGCTGCCAGGAGCTCTTTTCTGGGCACTGCAGCGACGCTGCTGCCCACGGTCGCTGGGCTGGCGTGGGGTGAATCTTCGTGTGCGCCTTGGGCACACAACCGGCTCGGTGCGGGCAGGGCCGCGGCGCGCCCGTGTGCTTCCCTAGCAGAGGGCACGGGCGTTTGCAATAGAGGATGAAGTGAACAGGTTACATCCCCCAGTTACTGCTCTCCCTCGTGTTCCCAGGCTTTGTTGGCGTTCTGCCACTGTTGAGGCACCCAGGGCAGGCTGCAGAGTTCCAGATGTCACCCTGTGTGCAGGTACCAAACAGAAACGCTGCGTCCTTCATCCTCCAAAATGTGTTAACACAGTCACTGCGCTGGCAGCTGGTGCAAGCTGTCATTCAAAGGCTGCTTACTGGCCACCCTCCAGACCCAAAGCCACATAGCTGTGAACCTGCAGGCCAGCACCTGCCATGGTTATAGGCTGCTTCCCAGACATGCAGTCTGTGATTGCCTGAGCCTACTGTCAAGGCCAAAAGTGAGGCAGCCATGACAGCCAGAGCAGAGGAGCTCAGGAGTGTGCTAGGATCACAACTATCCCCTGTGCTACTTTTTAAGAGTGGAAGAAACAATAGCATCCTCTGCCCATCCTACGCTGCCTCTGAAGTACTGTGGAACACAAAAAAGAGACCACATCCTCAGTGTCGCACTGCTTACGGCAAAAGAGGAAGCAGTAGGAAAAACAAAGACAAAGCTACGCAAAATTTCAGTAGTGCAAAAATGTCCAAATAGAGGACAGTGTGAGGGTTTATCTGCTTTAAAGCACAAGTAGGCAGAATAGACTGAAATAAACTGTATGCAGCTTACCTACTGAGGCAGAAAGAGGAAGAATTAGATGAGCTAATGATTCTTTCTTCCCTCTGCTCTTATAAAAAGTGGCAGGGAAGATCTAGCATCAAGCCAGAGCGAACAGGACTTTAAAGTGCTATCAGAAATCACCCCATAAACTGCAAGGGACTCTGTTTATCAACTTCCAAAGCACCAAGATTGAGTTAGGTCTATTGCTGAAACTTGTTGATTCCCCATATTCTGCTGCTTGAAGCAATGATTTTATTTTGTTTGCTTTCACCTGCTGAATGGTCATGGTCTGTGTTGGGAAAGCAGTTTCAATTGTTGCTTTAAAAGCAATGACTAAGAGAAGACAAGACTAAGGTGTGTAGAATAATGGGCATAACAGAGTAGGCAAAGCAGACTTTGCTTTCATCCCTTTCAGTGAAACGTGAACAAAGATACAGTCAATAAAAATTGAAAGAGAGTTGGGCAAGGGCTATACCTTCACCAGTGAAAAATTGGTAAAGGAAATCCTAGTCTTAAACTGCATCCAATTACCTAATGGAATTCATTGTTGAAAGATAGCATTGGGACCAATAGCTTAGCAAAATCCAAGAAGCAGGAGCTGTTGGGAACAAAACTTTCAGATGTTGTTAACTGAGCCTGAAACACTTCTGGTCCATCATGGCACTGTTAGCAGTTGCAAGACACTATTTTCTGGAGCTGCCTTGGAGTGTGTTGGAGCTGTGCAAATGATGGAGGGAGCACTGGAACTTCCTGAGGGCTGTTTCTACAGCCCAGGGGTTGAAGGACAGAGGAGAAACTCTTTGATACAGCTGTTGCCCTCGTAAATGTTTATGCTTTGCTGGAGGCCTCTGGGACATCAGTTATGCTTAAGTATGTCTGAGAAATGCAGAGACCAGATTTCCAGAGTCACAGTAGTTAAAGTTTTAAAACAAACCAAAACAAACCAAAAGTTTAGTAGGGTTGTAATCTCCCATGACCAGGATTGGCCCAGGCCAATCCCTAGCAGATGAACACTGGGAGAGAAGTTTTCCTCACTAGAGATCTGCTTACTGTCTCGTGTTTGCCCTCTCCTGCCTGTGCCCTTCACCAGAGTGACTGTACAGGAATAGCTAGAAAGACACAGCATGGGTCTGGCTCTGTCCCACCACTCCCTGTCCCTGACATGCCTCCCTGCCCATGTAGTACACTTACTCATGCAGTCCCCTCCGTACCAGCCAGCTCTGCATTCTGCACAGTAGATCCCCTTGATGTAGAAGTCATCAAGTGTTCCTCCCCAGGAGCCATTGCGGCAGAACTTGCAGTTCTCAAAAATGGTGCAGCCTGAAAGAAGAGTCACTGTGTTAGAGAAAATCCAAGGTGGATTTTCCTGTGGGGAAAGGAGCAGCCTCTGTTTTTCCACAAAAAATGCAATGATGTTAGTGACTGCTGTGGTGCTGACAGCTTCTCTGTGGTGAACCATTCCCAACCTCCACCCCCAAACCTGAGGCAGCTCAGACTCTGAGATTTGGAGCCAAACTCCCAGCCAGACTTGCCCAAACCTCTAAATTTCATTGCTTCAAGTGTATATACCTCTCACAGGAGTCTGAATGAGGATGATGGTGCTGCTTGGGCCCAGCCCAAGTCACTCTGATGTCTTCTAACCTGGTCTTGTCTCATCCTGCTCTCACCTTTCACTTCACCCTTTCCTCTGTGCTAGCCAGACTTCCAATTAGTCTCTTCCTTCTTGCTTTGGGAATGCAAATAATCCCAGAGCACCTACAAAACACTCCTGGTGTGCAACCAGCTGCAACATCACTCACTGGCATCTCCAGAGTGTGCCCAAGATGCCCTGAGTACAACGCTGGTGATAGAAAGTGGTTTTTTTTCTGGCAGTGATGCTACCTGCTCCGAGGGCACCTTGCCAAGAAGTATCTTGGTGCTGTCAGCAGAGTGGCAGAGGGAGTTCCTGAGGAGATGCAGGGTAATCCCATAGCCCAGTGAGATGTATCTGCCCTCTTCACTTCCCTGCCCAGCCCCATTATGTGCTGATGCCTTGCCCAAAGATCAGGTGTGAATGCAGTGTGGTCCGAAACATACCTGGGTGGATTAAGCAGGAGTCACACTCATTCTCCTCATTCCTGCAGCAGGGAATAGTGTAGCCCACTCTTTCTTTCCTTCCTGGGCAGATGCACTCAATTTGGTCGTATTCACAGCACTCCCGACACATGATATTCCACTCGGCGCCTGGGCAGTTTTCATTGATCACTGTGTACTCTGCAAGTGGGGAACAAAGAGGGGGACACACGGAAATAATCCATTATCTGCCAAGGATTGACAAGATCTATTATTCAGCAATTTGTCAGATCATGTATGGCATGAGGCTGGCCGAGGTCTTTGGCCCAGGAAATCCCAAACTATGTGGTAACCAGTTCAGTTTGGGTGTCTGAAGGCCCCATGGGCAGTTTTGCAGTGTCAGCCAGAAGACACAAACAGACCAGAGTGAAGGAATGCGCAAGACCTTCTCACTTCTATAGTGAGAAAAATAGTTTAAAAAAAACCCAGCGGATGACATCACATGAGAAACTCTTCTTCAGATCGCAGGACTGACTCACAGCCTCATATAAACTATAGATTATTTAGGTTTTGATCGTATTTCTGTTTGTGAATTTGCTACTCTTGAACACTAGAGTGTCCACTGGAAAAGGCCGGTTTTGAGGCTGGGTTTTAGCCAGTTTCACTCCCTGTTTTCACTCAGAAGCACACGGTGTTACGCTTGGCTTCACTGCCAAAGGAAGCAAGATTTTTCATTATTTTTGAATGTTATTTTTTCTGGAATTTCTATGCTAATAATGGTAACATTATTTTTATACTAATAATTACAACATTATTAATATATTTTTATTATTTAGCATAACCTAATATGATGATATTTAAGCTATGCTGGAAGTGCCCTTTTAGGAAACAACCTCAGACTGTGACTCAGGACTTCCACAGTAAGTGCAGATTCCGTCTTTCTCCACCAGCATGCTGTCTAAATTTTACAAAGTGAAATCTAATGAGTGCACGGTGCTGTCAGCATGTGTCCTCAGCAGCTGACAGATCCGATGACAGCTTTCATGGAATTTGGTGGTGAAAAGAGAGAGCAAACTAGAAAGATGAGACATGAAGGAAACATAATGAGACTATCTCTTTCTTCTCCCATCTCTCCTCCCCTTTTTTCGTTGTTTTTTTTTTTCATTGTGTTTAGGTAACATCCTTTTAACTCTGAGTAACAGGGCTGCCTTGTCATTGCAACCATACATCTCCAAGGTGCAGCACTCAAGTCTGTGACTCCCTTTTCACACTGCTGCTTTTTGATTCATTGTGCCTCATAACCTAATTACCATGTTTGCTGGAGCTCCCTACTGAACCTTGCTGCTCTGTCTCACTTGATTCTCCATGGCCTTGTGAAGCCTGGTTCCTGGAAGCTTATCTTTTCCGCTAATGATATTTATTGGCTCCATAAAAAAAGGACCACCAAAATGTTTCTTCTTTTTTCCCCTTTGGCTGGGAAATAAAATCCAGCCCTCCGTACTCCTCAGAACTGGGCCTTTCCCTTGTGCCTGGTGTATCGACCAGGGAGAGTTCACTGCTGCTCTGAGTTCAGAAATCAGGCTGCTGCTTGTGCTGAAACCTTCCTATTCCCCCTCCCCACTCCCATAATCATTCCAAAAAGACAAATAAAGCTGTTTCTGTCATTCAATAAGGTTTTGTAATTTTTTATTCCAATAATAAATTCTCGCATCAAAATAACCTTAGTGTTTAGCAGATATATAGCCTTTTGCCTGTTGATCTCAACATGCTCTACAAAGGCCTTTTGCCTGTTGATCTCGACATGCTCTACAAAGTCCTTTTTCCAGATGGGAAATTGAAGCAGATAGGAGGTGAAGTGACTTTGCTGAAGGTCCCAGAGAAAAAAAATAGCAGAGCCAGGAATTTAACTCATGCCTTCTAATTCCCAGAACAGCAGTCAATCAACTTGGCCAAGCTGGGACTTCTTAACCTATAGCTATTATTCTCTTTTAATGAAGTAATTTATTCATGTACTGTATCTGATTCAGATTCCAGAGCAAATTGATTACACATGTCTAATTATCTTATTAGGACTGACACTCATAATGATGTATTTCACCATAAATGACTGAAAATAGCTGTTTCTGTGATGTATGGGGGTTGGTGTCTCACCCCTTGTTGGAGGACTCCCCAAATTCTGTGTAATAAATAACTACCCAAAACTCAGGAAGTTTTGCAAAGCTTCCTTCAAATTCTCGTGTTGCCCAACTCAAGCTAGAAATGTAATATCTCTCAAGATTGCTAAAGCTTATTAATAAAATAGCTATATCCATTTGGGTTATAGCTGTAAATTGCCCAAGAGAAATTGTTATCTGTAAAATTATCCAAATGTTCACAGGCAAAGTTGCACTGGGGTAACTAAGGTATGTTTCCATCCTTGCAGGAATTCAAAACCTGGTGAGATAAGGCTGTGAGCAACACAACGTAACTTCCAAGTTAGCACTTCTCTGAGAGAGTGGTTGGATCAGATGACTTCCAGAGGTCCCTTTCAACCTAAATTACTCTTAAGTTTCCATAAAATATCACACATGTAAGTAGAGAATGTGTATGTATTTGTATGCATATTTATTTTTATAAAGAGAGCTTGTGTACACAACTGGGCCAAAAAGCAGGTGCTACACTTATTCTTGGTGAATTGAATGGGTGTATTTGTAGTGTAAGTTAAGTTTAAGGTAATATTTAGTGTTAAGATGGGAGCAGCAGATCTTGGTGCTTAAAGAATTGTAAAAATAAATTTGCTGCCAGCTAGAAATGCTGTTTGCTCACTTCTTGCCCTTGTCTCAACTGAGAAAATGAAAACAGACTGTCTTTTGATTTACTGATAATTTAATTCCCTTTCAGGTTCTCAGATACTGCAGTTTGGGCAACATATATAACCCTGACAAGGAAATCTGTGGATTTGAAATTTTTTTGAAGTGATCCTCCCTAGGGTTTTCTTCACATAAATCATTAAATCTGTTATTCTGAAGTTTTGTAGAACCTATTCTTTAAAGAAATTTGTGTGAAGACTTTATGCATATCATGGTTTAACCCCAGCCAGCAACTAAGCACCACACTCACTCCCCCATTTAACAACAGTAGAATCCCTTTTGTTTTGCGTAAGTATCTCGAGGCTACTGAACAAAAGCCAAAGGAAACGCTTCCCTCAGAAATTTATCAGGGAGGTGCGCAGAGCCACTAGTGTGTGTAATGGGCATTTTTTTGTTTTGCTGAGCTCAGCCTGGGCTCCAGGGAGAAAGACACATAAACCAACTCCCCTTGCGTGTTTGTGGAATGGTAACCACTGGCAGCTCCCCACACCCACACTTGGCCACTATTACTCCAAAACAAAAGAGAATGAGGCAGAGAAGAGTGGGGGGAGAGTCATTGACTGAGTAATATACTGGAAGCCAGGTCTTGTCCAGTTGTGGCAGAGATAATTGTGGGGTGTTCTGTGGGCCTGACTTTGGTGTTCATCCAAAGCAGGCAGTCTGGCTTGCAAGCAGTGGCTGCATCACAGCTGCAACACAGTCCAGAAAGTAGCTTGACCTGATTTTGGGAGAAGCAGGAAGAAGCTGCTTGACAAACCATGCAAAATATTTAGCCGAAAAGAACAAACAAGTCTCTGAACAGGCAAATAAACAATGGATCAATTTATGGTTTTTTTAATCATGGAAGAAAAGCCCATTAAATCCAGGCATAAACAGCACACATGGAAGAATCTCAAGACCATGGAAACCAAGCAAGAAATAGCTGTGTTGGGAAGGCACATGAACCTCTGGGGAAGGTGCTGAAGGGAAGACCTGCTCAGTTTGGGAGCATGGCAGAGCACAGTGTATCCTGATGCTTTGAGTCCAGCTAGAGAGACAAGTGGTGGGAGATGAGCTCTGAGGTATACACAGGGGAGCTGGTAATTTTTATGCATTTCCATGTTCTGATGGCAACACGTCCATGCATTTCACTGAGATCTGCACCTAGTGAAGCTGCTTAGTCCCCATAACACATTTCAGATCCTAAAGGCTGTCAGCAATGGATTTTGTAAGGTGGCAGTAGGAGGGGATGTTCCCAGTCAATGCCTCCCTGTTAGCAGCATCAGTCTGGGGGCTGAGTTACAGCAGTGGCAATTCATCACAGTGATGCTGGCATTTCCCCTGCTTCCCAGTGCTAAGCAGGGGCTTGGGAGGAGCCAAAGGCTCCTTACTTTGGGGAGCCCTCCCTTCTAACAGTTGGGCCCTGAGCTTCCTCTGTGAAAACCTGCATGCAAGTGATGAGCTGCAACAAGGAGAATATGCAGCAGGACCGTGTGGAGGGGTGGGCTGGCTGATCCTGCTCTGGCTTTCACTGAGCTGATGCTGGGAGCTAAGCTGTTGAAAAGCAGATGAAGAGCATCTACAGAGCAGTTGACACTGAATTAAATGCACAGCCAGTTTGCTGAGTAGTTTAAAGCTTACTGACTTCACCTGTCACTAACAGGATCTCAGTTCCTTCACATATCCTCAAAACTGCAAAGGTAAAACTTCCAGCCTTTGCTCTTGCTTTTGACTCAGCTCAGTGTTTGCCTTTTAAAAAGTGGTGCTTGCCTGCCTAGCTCTGTACCATGAACCCACAGAAGCCAGTGAAGGGAAGGAGTGGAATTAGGTTACTCCTGGTGCTGCAATAGCTTTAAGGGCCAATAGTTTTAATCTGCTGGACTGTCAAGCTCCTACTGTCACTCCAATTATGAAGTTGCAGCAAACCCAGCTTTGATTTGGCTTGCCAGGCTAACCCACATGCCTCACTTTCTCTGTCCCTGAATTCCCTTTTTTACTTCTTATTTTTGCTTCATATTTTCAAAATTTGCCAAATTCCTTGGCCAAGATGTTGTTCGGCAGCCTAGTGTGCAGCGGAGAAGCTTGAACAATTTGCAATGTAGTCATCATCTCTCTGACACAAGTGCGTCTGTTCTTCCAGTCATGGTCTGGGCACACATATGACTCAGCCATCTCTGTCCTCACTAAACCTGTTCCAAACTGCAGGACTTTGGAAAATGAGGTGATAAAAACCACGCAAGAAATTATTTTATTAGTACTTGAGAAGGATCGTGACGGAGTTTTGACAGAAATATTGTTTGAAATGAGTGGAAATGCAACCTTCTAAAATGGTACTTTTTACTGCAGAATTCTGAAAATCCAGAAGTCTCCTTGTAAGATAAGTGAAGTCTTCGTTACTGCTTACCCTGAAGACTGGAGATATGTTACTTATTCCTATGCCAGTGAGTTCAAAGAGGATGCCCAAGTAATAAAAAACAGCTACGAGGGTAAGGCCTTAAAAGCACTAGTTCTATTCAATACAAGGTCTACTGGATAGGATAGTGATAAATCCTGTGGAATATACAATGAACCCAGTTAAATCTCTCATTCAAAGGAAAAGCAGAGACCTATAATGGATTTTAAAAAGTCT
>VZRW01005104.1:10545-31805 GCA_013398125.1 Aegotheles bennettii
TGTCTATGAGCCAGCAGTGCACCTGTATGGCCAAGAAGGCAAATGAAACCCTGAGGTGTATTAGGGGCGTTGCCAGCGCATCAAGGGAGGTGATCCTGCCCCTCTACTCAGCCCTGGTGAGGCCACCAGCAGGTCCAATGGATATCCACTAAGTTCATCAAAGGTCTGGAGAATCTGTCTTCTAAGGAAAAGCTGAGAAATCTGGGTCTGTTCAGCCTCAAGAAGAGGTGACTGAGAGGAGACCTTATTAATGCATACAAATACCTAAAGGGTTGATGTCAAGAGGATGGAGCCAGGCTCCAGTGGTGCCAACCAATAGAACAAGAGGCAATGGGAAGAAACTAATGCCCAAGTTCCACCTGAAGATGAGGAAGAACTTCTTTGCTGTGTGAGTTACTGTACACTGGAACAAGTTGCCCAGAGAGGTTGTGGAGTCTCCTTCACTGGAGATATTCAAGAACTGTCTGGATGCAGTCCTGTGCTATGTGATCTAGGATGACCCTGCTTGGGCAGGGAGGTTGGACCAGATGACCCACTGTGGTCCATCCAACCTTATTGATTCTGTGATTCTGTGATTTTCCCTGGACTAAAACCAGGGAAGATAAGAAAACATGAGGTTTAATATCAGGTAGTGGCTCAAGTTCAAGCTAACAGAGGACATTTGGGTGAATCTGAACTGTGTTGTTGCCTGGTGTATACAAGTTTTGGCCAGTTTGAGTTAAGAACTTCTCCCTCCACTTTGCAGCTAAGGCATACCCAAATACATCAACACCCGTACACTTTACCATTCCTGAAGTCAGCAGCTAGCTCCTGCAGTCTTTTAGATAGCAGAGGGATAAACAGCAAGATTCTGGATCTGGAAGCCTACTGTGCAACTGCATATTGCCTTGCTGTTTCACGAATTTCTCCACCCCTACAGATAACCAGAGCTCCCAGCCTGATCAGAGCTCTGTTGCCATAGGGACCTTCTAACGACAATGTACTACAGTGTCATCCAGTCTCTTAATTAAAGACCCTAGAGAGAGGACAATCATAGAAGCATTTCTTCCTTCCCCTGTACCATATGCTTATTGTGGCCAATATACATTTTCAACATTTCAAATAAAATCAGCAAAGAAAGCCAGTCTTGGGGCTGGTGCCAGTACAGAATCCCTTGCATATTTGAATTCTTAGAGCAGAAGACTTAGTATTTACATGTAAAAATTTCCGAAATCTAAAACTTACTTTGTCCAGATGGAATCTAGAACTACTACTTTGCTCAGCATTTGGTACAAACCACAAAATTCAGTGTACATCATTGGTCATGAAACACTCATTACATTGCACTTAAAAATGCATGTTATTTTGAAAATGCCAGATCTGTGTAGTCAAATAGCAAGGAAAATTAAGAGATCATCCAAAATAAGGAAAAAAGTATAAATGAATCATTATCATCTTAAACCCTTCTCATAATTTAAAAAAAAAAAAGAGTTTTTGAACTCTAATTTCTCTTTTTTAAATGAAGTGGTGGACAATGGGGAATTATTATTATTTGCTCTTTTTTCTCTCTTTTTTTCTTTTTTAAACAGGACCAGGAAAATTCATATGAGCACTTTTTAAATCATTCAAACATGTATTTAAAATATTATTAGCAATTTATTTTTAAATAAATGTATATTTATACTTATTTATTCTATTCCCATGTTTTAGACCTCGGGCACAGAGTAGTCTTAATTTTACAATGATCTCATTAAAACTTCAGCTCCCAACAAAGCAAAAGTAAAGTTTAGAGTTCATCTGGAAATAAGAAATTCAGAAAGATCTAAAGCCTTTCTCACTATAATGCCAGTTACGACTAGCCACAAGAAAGATGGAGGGAAATATATTTTTGTAACCAGTCCTGTTAGCACTGGTATGCACATTAAAGTTTATTAATTTTTCTACGTCATCATTTTGGAATTAGAGCAAGTCAAAATGTAGTCCTTGATTCCTCTTCATAGTGTCATCTTTTCAAGTGACAGCAAGCATCTAATTTGTGATTATCCCTCAATAAGAACAAAGTGGGTTTTTTAAAACTTGGAGGAGAAGGGGAATCCACTTTATTTCTCCTTTTGTAACTTAAAAAAAATCCCTAAAACATCTTTCTTTTTTTATGCTTTTTGAGGTGAAAAAATTCACCTGAAAACAGCTAAGATGGTATGATAATAAAGGGCCAATACGCAAGGTACACTAGCACCCATGACAACAAGAACTGGTGAAAAAAATGTACCTTTTTGTTTTAAGAACAAGCATGTGCACTTTTAACTAGCAAAGGCTGGATCTTTACCGTTTTGTGGAGTTTGACTAATTCATCATGTGCTGCAAATGTCAAATTTGCAGAAGTTGTACATGTATTCCATTGACTTTAATTAGCTGAAAAATTTGCCCTTTGAAAAATTTCATGGCTGTGAATAAAACTAAGGAGTAAGAATAAAAGGGCAAAAACTCTCAAAAATTTATGATTTTGTCAATATACATATCTGCCAATCTCCATAGGATCTGGATAGACCCCCTCCTCTGTTCTTTCTCAACAACTCTTACTGTGTAGGTCTAAAAGGAAAAATATTAACATAGTGAGATGAGTGAAATACGCTCAAATTATAGAGGAAAAAAAATGCATATCCCAGTGTCTGCAATGGTTATGGTACCATCTAGTGGACTAACAATACTTATACAAGCAGTAATGCAAACATTAGTAATGCATGCTGTGCTATGTGTATCCATTCAGCAAAAGAAAGCTCACAGAATAAGAATATTTTGGGAACTCCATGCAATTTCTGACAGTGGTCAAGTTACAGCACTAAATTGGTGGCACCTGCGAGAAGAATGGTTTCCATACCAAAGCGGTGTTAAATGTGAATGTATTTTAAAGGAAGGGAGGAGAGAAACAATCATCTCCACTCCCCCCCCGTAATTTGTTTAAACCTGCTGCTGAAAACATCAAGCAGCTGACGAATGCCAATCGATGTATTATGAAATTAAATACTAATCTGCTAGTCTAATCTCAGCAGTTTTAAGAGCTTTATATCAAAGTTTGAAAGGAAAACTTATAGATAATTTAAAATTGGAATAGAATTCAATGTAGACTACTTGGAAGAGGATCGTGCCAAATTGTTGTGGGAACTGGATTTCCAAACAAAAGAGATGCAAAGATTTAGTTTATCAAGGATTTGGTAAAATGTATGATACATACTGCATAGGAAATTACCATTGTTGGACAAAGCAGGCATTAATCTAAGAATTATAAAATGGATTCAGACCTGGAAACAAGAGATGACAATTTCTGTTGAAAGAAAATGTTTCAGTTTTAGTTTCAATCTGCAAACCTTTTCACAAAAAGGGTGATTATGCTAATGGAACTTGGTAATAGCAAAATTGTATGTGGATATTCAAGTTTTCACAGAACTGGTTCCTTGCAGACAGCACTGTCTCTGCAAAGAAAGACTGGAATATGAGAAAGGAAGTTGCACTGTCTCAAGTTAAACAAAATCTGCAATGAAGACTCACAAAAATAAATAAATAAATAGATAGATAGATAGATAGATAAATAAATAAATAAATCCTACAGAAAACAGGAGCATCAACAACAGAATTGACCAAGAAAGGAAATATAGAAAATACACTGAAATATATTAAATCAAAGGATAACTAAATCATACCTGTGTGTGCAGCACAGACAACAGCAAATTTGTTTTCACAGAGTATAGAGTGCACAATATTCAAAATGATGAAAAGCATTGGTAGAAATTTATTTGAAAATTTTAAAAGAATTCTGACCAGTGTTTAAGAAAACACTGATTTAATCTAAAGTAGGTGCTACTAGGATGATGTCAGAAAGAGAAACAAATAATAGTATCAAAAACCCCCAGTGTTATAGGGTATAGCAGCTCTTTAAGAATATGTCAGAGGCATAAAAACTTGGAAAGAAGAAAAGTTGTTAAGAGTGAAGGACAAGGACGGCAAGTAACCAAATTAGTATAAACCACTCATGAGTGCATTATGAGCTGTAAATAGGTTTAGCCCTCTGAGGCCTGGGGTTGAGGGCAGCCTTCCTGTAGAGTGGAACGAGAAACCATCTACATAGCTCTCAAATGGAGCTGAAAATGCTCATATAATATAGCAGTCCATAACAGACGGAGGTTGGAACTGCTGATCCAGAAAGTCTCTTCTCTTTATGTATTGTATTTCCAGATCCTTAATTTTCATTCTAGATTTGCAATCCATCTCTAAGCAGCACACTGGAAGGAGTAATTCCAGTTGTAAAGCCTGAATCTGATCTGGTCCTACAAAATACTTATAAATCCCTGCTTCTGCTTATTAATTTTCAAGTAGTCATTGATTTTTATAATGTATTTTATTTTTTCTCTGCTGAAATTATTTTTCAATAAGGTGATGTAGTATGTTTCTTTGCACATTCAATTTCCAGACAAACAAGTTGCATCACTTACATACGTAAATGGCCCTTTAATCCACTGACTTGGTCTTTTTTATTTGGAACTTCATCTATTACCCTCATAAAGTACAGAAATTAATTGTACTAAAATTGCAGGTCACTATGAATTTGTCTACATGATTTTCCTGTCCAGGTTAACAATAAAATTCTTCTTATGGACTTTGATCAAAATGGAGAGGCAGTAATCTCAGACTACGCAGGTTTCATCATTAAATAATCCTTTTTATAAGGACAACAATTTAACAGCCACTGGAGCTCTAAAAATATAGTTTTGTACAAAACAAGATAGAATAACATGAATACAAAGATCAGCTATGCAGCCTGGGTACTGAAATTAAGTATTTGCATTTCTCATTACAACAAGTAGTATAATAAATGTTCGAATAAAAGTGCATAGATTTGCATACTAATGGATTTTTCTTTTGTAGACATTAATTTACTGGAATAAGGGGGATTAGAAATAAATTTTCTAACTGTATCTAGCAAATTTATCTGGAAATTTGTGCTAATAATTAGATGGCTATTTGTTGAAATTTTTTTTTAGTAGATTTAAATAGAACGTACTCAGGTTTTTTCTAATTATAATATTGATTTACCAGATGGAAACTAAATAGTTTTCACTATCAATAACACCTTTCTTTCATTGTATGGAAATAAATACTCATTTCTACAAAATAGACTTATTCTTCTATAAATACAGAGAAAAAGACTAAATATTTTGTATTTTGACTTATGAATCAAGAAATGCAATTCATTTGTCATGTACTTTTCCTTCCTCTTTACTCTTTTCTTGTGCAAGGAGTGCAAAGAGTCTTCCAGTAGAGTCTTTCCAGGCATCATGTGCCACAGTTATTTATATCGTGGGAGACAAACTGAAGAAATGTGTTGCAAAAAGATTAGGGCTTGTTCTTCTACATTCTTTGCTCCTGTGAAATACCTCTGCCTCCCACAACAGAAAAAGAGCTCAGGTGAGCTGGTTCTGTACTTCTAATGGGAACTAAAAGCAGAAACAATAAAATAAATCACAGAAGAAGGTGTTTATACAGAAATTTCCCTTAGGGTTGGACATTTTGTCCCCCAGCTTGAGAGATTCTGTGAAACAAATGTTCAAACAGATCAGCACTTCAGTTTTTTCAGCTTCTGCTATGGAAATATCAGGCCTAGAATTTACCTGGCTTTAAGCAGAGTAGTGGGAACTCTCTGCAGCAGCACACCAACATGAAGTGTGACTCAACAGCCTCTCTTGAAGGTGTAAAATGTCAGAATACAGCTCCTTGCCCTTTGTTGGGGAGCATGATTTGAACCTATGGGGTATGGCATATACAATCAGCTCTGTTGCAGCTGCAATGATGTTGTCCTTTATAATACTTTTTCATGTGTACTTTTCGTTGTGCTTTTTTTTGCAGTTACCTAGTGATACCCGCAGAGGGTACTCACGGATAACCCAGAAATTATCAATTCCAGCGCTGAAGTGCTGCTTCATGGCTACCTGTTATAGCTGCAGTAACTTTACTGCAGTTTACAGTCTGTAAGTTTGTTTTGAGGTGATCAAGCAGACATTGTGGTACTAATAAAGAGTTTTAATTCTAGATTTACGACATTGTCCCCTAATCAAAAAAATATTTATGCTGAAAATCTTGCTAGTGTAAGTTATCTACATGGAACTGAATGGACGGACACTTGCTCATATTCCTTATACCCACTTCCTTCTTGCATTCCCTTCTCCAGATGAGTCAATGTTGAATCTTTCAAATTCATGTCCTGAGCCACATGCATCTCAGAGTACTGAACAGATATCCCTTAGAAATGAAACTTCAAGGTCTACTCTGCCAAGGCTGAGACCTGTGTTTAACCTGCCACTTCCCTCAGAATCTCCCCAGTAGAAACTTTTTTTTGAACCTCCAAACCTTCCAGTAACCATTACTGCATAACCAGATAGGAACACATGTTTTAGAGGCTCTGCCAGGTTCTTTCTGAACACACATCCTTGTATATTTATTTTTATGTAATTCTGTGAAGAGTAACAAAACCTCCTTACTCTCAGCCCCTTGGCTCTTGGTTGATTCCTCCAGGATACCAGAATCTCTTCTCTATGTTTTTATTTTTGCACAGTCTGTAGGTTCTTTGTTTCTGCAAGGAAAGCTTTCTATACCTTGCTACAAACAGCTTCCAAAGAAATTCCTGTTACTCCGAAGTAATTTAATAGAGATTATATGAAAGAGTTATTTCTTTCAGCTCAAACTTCCATCCAGAATAGACAGTTGTTTGGCTAGAGTTGTCCCTTATTTCTTCTAGGAAACTCTGAAATGGTATGTGGTATGTAATGGTATGTAATCCACATAAAAAAAAAATAAATATTGCTGACTAAATTCACAGTAAACATTAAAAAGTTCATAGTTGCAGACCTGATCCTCACTACATCAACAAATTTGTTCACATTTGCTACTCTTATACACAGCTTAAACAGTGCCATTGTATTCTCCATTCCCACTGAATCTACTGAGCAAATCTTCAAAACTGCAGACAGCTTTATGGGCACAGGGGAAGAGTGGATCAAACACACTTGTCAATTCCTGCCACCATAGTGCTTTCCCTCAGGCATGCCTCCTGTATGGCACAGCTGGGACTCCAGCACGAGGGTGACACATCCCACCATAAAAAGTACTCTTTCCAGAGAAGCATTTATTTTTATGCAACTTTTGGTCTGAAAATGTGCTAGCTTTGAATCAAGAAGCACCACAAGTCACTGACTGCTAAGTAAACACTGCTGTATGCTACCTTAACTCTTCACACTTTCTCTGGTGGCTGATTTGGGCAATTAATACACATGATAGTTACACCAGTATCCCTGTATGGGGTGACCATCAAAAAGAAGACAACAGAATTCCCTTTCCTTATCAGGAAAGTAGCTAGTTACTACTTGTACCCCCCTTTTTACCTCATAAGAGCAACATTAGTTTCTATAAGGTATGATGATATAAAGGAGATAGGTGTTGGTCAGGGTATTTCTCCATTTAATTGGACACAGGGTTGGGACAGGTGACACAATACATGGGTACACAGCAGACAGTGAGTAAAAGTAGTCTGTTACCTTTGTGGAAGTGCATACCGAAATTTTGCCATCTTCAGGTTTCATGCAGAGTCATTGAAGGACTTTATGTGGGCTGCAAATATTTTGTAAAAATAATAACATACTAATAAACTGCTAATGTCTCTTCAAATGATATACAGTACTCTAAATTGATTTATTCATCTAACAAAAAAACCCAAAACCACCAAAACACCAAAATTTGTCTAATCTTGTTTTCTCATGTTCCAACACCTTTTTTTACTTTTGTTGCAAATAAATGAATGTCAAAATGAAGCAGAAACAAGATAATTACATAATTATTCAAAAGAAATCCAACTGCTCAAATTAGTAACATCCTACCTTCAGCACAGCATAATCTGGTTATTTTATTTCTCCGACATTAACAACACTCTACCATAAACTTTTCCATACTTAAAAAAAAAATTAGGGTCTCAACCTGTGTCTAAATCATGCTCTTGAATTGAATCACCTGGGAAAGCAGCAAGCAGCAAGCTTAGTGAAGCCTTTGCATTTTTACTACAGGTGAAAAAAATCCCTATCTGCAGCAGATGGAATCTGTGAATTAATCATTCCACAGGTGCCACAGAAGGCCAGACCTGTAAGAATACTTAGGGACTGTGAGAGAAGTTTGCTTCAAACTCATACCAGCTATTGCAATTGCCTAAAGGTTTACACAAACAGATGTACCAGAATTCTCAAAACTTTCAGATATTTGAGCACAGATATTATACAACTTTTGCAGGCAATTAGAGGGCTGCAAAAGCGAGAGAGTAAGTGGAGAGATAGTATACTCAGCCCTCCCCAGCAAACAGCTGGGAAAGAGCATTGCAGAGTATCTCTGGCCTTCAAACACTCCTGTTTGGGCTAGGAAGGACTGATAGGCATAGTAAGCCAGACCGCTCCCACCCGCAGCTTCAGATAGGGCTGGAGGGAAGAGAAGTGCTTGGTCACTGCATGGTGCTTGCTGGTTTGAAGGAATCCCAGAGAGAAATACAGAGGTTAAAGTGGACATGGAGGCCACAGCTACACCATGCAGGTCAACTTGTCTGCTACAGTCAGCTACAGATTATGAACCAGTAGAAGTTTTCTAGTCCCAAGTGCTACTCTCTGCAGGCATGGCTGTGGTCAGCATCTCTCCACTGCAAAAAAAATGACAAAGGGCAATGTCTAAACTCTCAGCCTAAGCACAAGCAGTCAGATGGTTTAGGTTTACCCCATAGTTAGCACAATGGAGACAGAGCTGAATTGTCCCATTGGGTGATGAGTGCCTGATGCTGAGAAACTGGATATTTCCTAGTTCACTTGGTTGAAATGTTTACTAAATATGCAGAGGAGGCAGCTGGAGCTTGTAGACAGGAGGGTAATGTGTGTGTACCAGCAGGTGCTTGCCTTTGAAGGTCAGCTGCAAGCAGATAAGCTCAGCAAGCCATACTCTTGGCTGAAAATAAAACAGTAAACCAAAGAACACTACTTTTGTCATTTCTGTACTGATTCCTACTGGAACAGTCAAATATTTAGATTTTGTAACCAGAGTATTTTACTTTAGAAACTCTCAGGAGATGTCACATCTTGCAGCTGGCTCTGTCTAGGTAAATGTTATTGCATTACAGATCTCTGGGTAAAGGCCTCAGGTAACTCCTGTGTCCACACAGGACATAGTAGCTTCAACTCGCACATAGCAATAATGCTCACCAAGTACCCATGTCTATTAGTATTTACCTACAAAATATATCTCCATTCCAATCAATGTTTTTTATCTTGAATTAGATTTTGGTAAAGATGATGAATTAACACCTGGATTTCATAGATACATCTAAACAAAACACTGTATATTAATTAACCATGAGATCCTTTGCTGTTTAAACACCAGAGTTAACAGGATGAGGGTTAGCCAATAAGAAACACTTAACTGTTTTCAATCCTAGACTTTTTTAAAACTAAAGCAAATCCACTGTTCTTGTAAGAAGTTGAAGGTTTTTGCAAGTCACCCACAGAGACAATACTGAACTCAGTCTGGCTCTTTGCACTGTCTACAGCTCCCTAAGGGAAAGGTGTAGAGAAAGTGGAGTTTTACTCTTCTCAGGGGTATAACAAGAAACAAAGGACACAAGTTAATATAAATTCTGTATTTATATTGCATGTAATGTACTTGCACTTTCAGGCTAACTGAGACCAATTTTTCTACATGTGTTTCTTAAACATTAGCAACAAAATTTGTAGTATAAAGATGCAACTCAGCAGGAGTAAGGCAACCAGAACCTGATCCTTGATTGAAAACCACTATTTATTGTAATTACAGTTGGCTTATTTTTTTACGAAACACAAAATTAAGGAAGAGAAGTTTCATACAAGCTCATGATAATATTCACATAGAAAGGACATAGTCCAGTTGGATTTATGAAGTTATTACAGTTTAATTAAGCTCTGGTCAAATGTAGTTATTACTTGACAAGATTAAAGGGTAGATCCAAAATATTTTTTTTACTAAAAGTCATGCATGCCATCTGCAAGAAAGAGGCCTTGTTAAATAATAGTGGGCTCATGTACAGCAATCGCATCTGTATTGCAAGGATATTATTACTTTGAGAAACAAAGCAGAAAAGCCTGCTTTTAAAGCCACATCATTCACACAGATCAAAGAAGTGGTGGCCTTCAGTACATCTCTGTGCAAGAGTAACTTTCAAGGCCAGAAAAGACTGTTGAACTGTCTTGCTAGGGACTCCTATGAACTCTTATTTCAAGCAACAAGCTTTATCATTGACAGGAGGAAATAGGAAGCACACCTACAAACGCTTTGGCTCTTCTGATAATTATGTAGGTGTCTGGGGTCTACCTGGCACAAAATAAAATGATGTTTTGATTCTCAGCATTATCTCCAATCATGGTTTTTCTCTAATATCCTGTGCATGTGATCCATTAGAACTCCATTTCTCCCTCTCACAGGTAAGACATGTCCCAAAAAGCTTCCTTCTGAAATTAACAGATTTTTCCATGCAACAATATATATACAGAGAAGGATGTTATACTTTTGTATTGCATGAATATATTCCTTAATTGCAATTACAGGCACAAGGTATTCTTTTTAGCTACAGAATAAAGGTTTCACATCCAGTTCCTTCCCCTTCCAATTTCTGTAGGAGCGGCAAACAAGATACCACCCACGTGGATTTTGTTGTTGATCGGAAAGATATTTTTGTTTGCTGCTTCTGGCTGCTTCAGTTGCAGTGCTTGGAGAACTGCTTGCCGCTACATAAAAGACAAAAAGCATGTTGTCATCATCCCTGCCATGCACACACACATTCTGCCTTCCGGGGCCTGCAGAGAGTCTGTGGAATATTACCACAGCAGCATCTCTTTCTTCTGTTCACCACCAGCTTCAGAATCCTTACTGTGGGATAGTCCAAGTTTCATCTTTACATGTATCTTCATTTTTAACATAAACATGATTGTCATACATCAAATATGTTTTTCTTCATGAGCAGGTTTGAGTGAGGAATTTTAGATACATTGCAGCATTGTTTATATCTACATTCATCACTTATCTATGAAGACTTCAGAATTCTTCACCAGCCAGGAATGAGCTTGTGGAGGAAACCAAGAGGCCCAAGAGCTTTTACTGACCACACCTGCAAGTGGGGAGACAGAAAGTTCTCTTCTCCAAATGATTGAACCTCCTCAATACATAGCATATCCCATATAAAATGCTCTTCGCTCGGTAAAGGAACGATATGGCTCTGTAAAAGCACAATCTTTTAAATATATCAGTAAGAACTGTAAAACATAGCTAGACTTTCTGATTGCAGCAAAAGAATAAAAGTTACTACTTTTAAGAAACTTATTCTGCTGGTCTTTCAAAGAAAATGCAGGAACTGACACTCATCACTAGCTCCCTATGGCAAAGTCAGCTTTTCCCACTCTAGTTTATTCAAAAACAGTAATTTCTGAGTTCTCATTTGGAACATCATGAACATCAGTTAAACAGCCAGGAGACCTGAAACATGTCTGAGCACGCCAGCTGGTTACATTTGAACTGCATTTCTCTGAAAATCAAGTGGGAAAAGACTTACTAATCCAAATACATCAGTCTGGCTGTTTTAAGTGTTTGTGTTCTTGTAACTATAACAACATTTTGATTTCGCAAGGGGTCCCTGCTTCATCTATCCCAGTCATTAATTGGAGGTTTTATCTACCACTTGCCTGTATCCAGGATGGAAGCTGCTTCTTTGCACCAGGGAAATACTACCGACCATAAATGAAAATATGCATATTCAGATGTTAGGCATAGTCATAGGTAGCTTCCCTACCGATGTTTAATCCTCTGCTGGAGCTACCCATGCAACAGGATCAACTCTGTTGATCAAACATAGATACCAGAGACACTTTTTCTAGGAAGATAGAGTGGATGGCTCTTGGACTACTTCCACCTCTTTAAAAAGGAAAGTACATCCTAGGTAACACCTTGTCTGTGCAGAAGAACTTCCAAGTACATATGAACAAATGTAAAAGAACTGACACATCAAGAACTGGGACAAGAAAAACAATCTTTGTTCCTATAACCATTCTATGAGTCAGGGAATTAGAAATACAAATTTACAAAAGGATATCTGAGCTAGCTGGTATTACACAACTGCAGTGGTATGACTCACATGACTGAATACTAAACTCATCAGTTACAGACTATTTAAGAAAGACAGCCGGAATATTATATGGTTTAGAGTTGCAAACAATTCAGAAAGACAAGACCTTGATTCATGTAATAAATTATAAGTGGGATATATAATGGATAATGCTAAGACAATATAATAAGCAATTGAATAGGCTGAGGAAATAGAAATAGCAGTCCCTCTAATTGCTAAAACATTCAGGAAAAAATGTGACCATCTACAGAACATCAATTTAGGAGGTTTGAGTGCTGTATAAGTAGAAGTAGATCAAATAGATGTAATTAGATGTTTGTATAACAAACATCTAAAATAGATGTTGCATTTCCCATGTGGAAATAGAATACAGCTCTGATTAATATACATACCGGTGCTTTGAAAGATCCGGTCTTTCAAAGCTGAAAACAAAAATTGAATGTAAAGAGGTATTTAAGTACAAACAACTGGAAGGAATTACCTCTGCTACTGCATAGTCTTTCCAGTGTCACAGCAAAAAACTTTTTTAATTAGCTGAGTATGCTTCACCAAAATGTCCACTCTATCTACTATGTATATTAGAGGGCTCAAAAAAATACAGTGGTTTCTGCCAATCTGATATGGGTGGAAACTCAAATGGAGACCAATTTCATTTTGATTACTTAAGGAGATATAAAGCATCTATATTGCCTGAAATACTAACAGCACCTTGCCAAATATCCCTCCTGTAGCTGTAGTCAGCTACTAAGTATTTATAAGAAGGCACTCTTCATCTTTTTCTGCAGCTCATAAATAATAAAGAAATAAGGAAATATCTCTGCACCACAAGGTGATCAGTAGAAATCCTGTAGAAATCCTGGGACTGATAGAGTTTGGTTTAACAACCAGAACAAATACTGATCAGGAATCCTTCAAACCCTCTTTGCAATACCAGAAAAAAATGTGAAAGACAATGAGAAATTGGTAAAGAAGTTTCTCCTAGATGCTCCAGACTGATGATAATTGCTGAAGGTGGCTGTAAATATAAAAAACAACATGAAGTGGAATGAGGACATTTTATCAGCTGAGTATGTATGTGGGTATGTAAAAAACTGGGCCATCAGAAAAAAATAATATTGGATAAAAACACAGATAAAGGAAAGGGGAAGATAAAGAAATCACTGAAACTCTGTAACTCTGTAAACTGTTTTTTTGTAAACACACAAAATGGCAAGCTAACTTCAACCACTGGCAAGATTATGGAAAGACTGTTCCATCAGAAAAGTCTTACAGTGTTATAACACAATGAATGCAAAAACACTTGTTTTATGGAAGGCCTGGGTAGCCAATATGTCAGAAAAAGTATCTGTGAAGGGGAAATGGATGCCTCTAATGGGATAAGTTCCAATCAAAATTTGACAAAACCTTATAAACTCCTTGCATTATCTGCATTTATCAGTATAATTAATTGGAGAGGTAAATGAGATATAAACTGACCAGTTATACAGGCTGTCCTGGGTAACTTCCTAAGATACAGTCAGTTCAGCAATACCACTTTAACAGGTGTAAATGCTGTGCCATATACCTATAAACACAGGCTACAAGTCACACTGTTGAGGTGAAGATTGTATCCTGAAAAGCAGCAACACTATAAAAGCATATTCAAACATAGGCTGCCTGTGCAACAATCTAAATGCAGTTCTCAGATGTATTAGCAGGAAACCCAAAGGTGGGAGAAGGGGAGTAATTTCATAAAGAAATTACAGAACCTCTCATTGGAATAATCTTACCAGATCTGGTATCAACACTTCCTTTTAAAAAGGAAGCTGACAACTTGGAAATTTTTCAAATAGACCTGCAACAGTGATTCAAGGAATTACAGTGAAAGATTGAGGAAGTTCAATTTATATTGCTTGTTCAAAAGATGTTGGAAGACACGTGGGGTAGAAAAATTTCTGGTAAGATCAGAGACTTGTGTGTGAGCGTGTGGTGTGTCATGAAAGATGCAATTTGTCCAGGCTTATAGAACATGGAAAAAATACTTGAACTCCAGGCATGGGAAAACAGGATTTTAGAACTGTTTATTGCTTTCTAAATTTCTGTTGAAAACCCAAAATCACCCATGGATTTTTGGCTGGAACTAGTAAAGAGGCAAATTCTTCATACCCCATGTAAGTATCAAAGGAAGAGTATTTTGACAGACAGTGCCTTTAGTTTAGAAGAAAAGGTATACTTTGATTAGAAAATTAGTATTTTTTGCCTTCTGTCCTAGTTTTGAAAACATGGGAAATTTCACTATTCGTCTATCTTTGAAGTTTCTTGTTACACATCTTGACAAATAGAAAAGTGTTTTAGAGAACAGCTGGTGAATGACAAATTTTATCCCCTGTTATCATGTTGATTTATATCATATTCAGAACCTTCACTCCTAAAAACAAAGGTCTCTCTTACCTGACTTAAAGGAGAAGTAATTACTAATACACATCTTCTGAGAATTCAGGACAAGTCACCAGTAAATGAAAAAAAAGCACATTTGCTTAAACAAAATGTTATGTTACCAAGTAAGTCCTGTTACCTTTCAGTAATAGCAAAATCGTCCTACCCCACCTGTATCATTACATCACTGAGATTTGGTGAGGTAAATTTACTACCATGCTTAAAATTTCTTAATTTTCTCTAGAGCTGAATTAGAGACTGACCATAGCAAAAGAATTGCAAAGGCTTGCAAGAAGAATATGAAGTCACCCAGTTTAGGATGTGTAAAAGAGCCCTAGGATCTCGGATTTGCAGTCAGATGCCTGGAAACGTAAGTAATCATAATCCACAAGGGAAAAACATAGGAGAAAACAGTCTTTTGTGGAAGTCACAAAGGAAAAACTTAGAAGAAACAGTTCCTTTCATGAATTTCTCACTCTTAGGATCTGGAAGCTAAGTCAGGAATTAATGGTTAGACTTCATCTGTGTATGTTAGCAACTACTCATTTAATAATCACTTTTTCAAGCATTGAAAGAGTAGTGAATATGTATTCTCAGAACTGCAATAGCTTAAATCAGAATTTTGATTTACTGGAGGCCTTTGACATTCATATACACAAACATTTGACTCATACAGATGACTTTTTTTCAACACAAATAAGAAGCAATTCTTTATAAACACATGCAATGTCATTTAAAAGTACACTGTACATATAATGAATGGACCATATCTCCACATGCAAAAAAAAATCTATTTTTTTCCAATAAAATCTGACATTGCCACTGATTTTCATTCAACAATAAGGCAGCCTGCTTCCTGTAGCACATCAGCTGTGAATGATGTTGAGTCAGATTCTTTTATCAGATACAATGGCACAAATTCAGGATTTCTTCAGTTAAAAATCAAACTGGAAGCAATATTTATTTATCATGTTTTTGCTTCTGAGAACTTCATGTACCTCATGAGTCCTTGAAAGCCTGCTTGAATTGTTTTCTTAACAAAATATAATTGCAGAAACATAAAGATATGAGCCTATGAAGGCATGTTACTCTGTCCTTGTGAGGGTCTACACAAACAAAAGAACAGGAATTTTTCCTGAAAATTGTTTCCTGTTAGAATTCACAGCCTGAGACTATGGAACGTTTTCTGTGATGACTTTAAACTGTAACTTATTTTTGTTACGGTGGAAAATGCCAAATTTGCTGTTTAATTATTTTTCTTCTTTTGTTAGAATGAAGTTTCTTGATTAACAACTGCACTATTGTATTTAGCACTGCTTACTTTCTGTCCTGTGTGAAAAAAAATAAATCTGTGATCTTTTCTTGCTTCGTTTGAAGCATGGGATTTTAGATAAGCAATGAAAAGGAAGAAGACACATACATTTTTTTAAAACCCATGAAAATGCTCATTACTAATCTTCTGAAGTGAGATAGCAGGATGGTTTTCCTGTGTAGGAAATACAATAAAAATATCCAGGAAAAATTATTCGCTGAGAGTGCAATCACAGGATTCCCACAGGGAAGGAAAAAGCCTGGTTGCTTAAGGTCGCAGTTCAAGGGACAGAGCAGTTGATGTCTGTATCCCGTCAAAGCTGAGAGCTTGAGTCGAGTTTGTAAGACATTTTAAAATTATATCAGAATTATACCACGCAAGGTGTGACTTAGGCCACAAGGCTAAGAAAAAAAAATGTATGTCAGATTATTCCTGGGAAAACAAATTATTAATAATATAATAATGACTTTTGTAATCCTTTTGTTTTCATATTTAGCTGGAATATATTTTTATAAGAAGTAACATTTGTGCAACTGGCTATGAGAGCACTCTCAAAATAGAGACATGCACATCCACTTTTCCAAATGGAGCATTGTAAGAAAATAGCTTTGAGTTGCAGCCATACAAAAACTTGAAGAATGTCTATTTTTAAATAGCAGCAGTCTGTAAAATAAATTGATTGGGAAAAAATAGGGGGCTTATTTCATAGGGTTTCCTAAATATGGAATTTAGATGTCACTGAAGCTAGGGGGCTTATTTCATGGGGTTTCCTCAATATGGATTTTAGATGATGCTGAAGCTTCATTTAAAATATATTATAAAATTATAATTGAGGACAGTGTGGTGGTATCATCTGTTGTTTAATAGTACAGAACTTCGATTCAAAGTTCTCAAGTAAAGTTCTCAAAGTAAAGTTATGACATTACACTCTATATGAACTTCGGTAAATGAGAATTGATATTTCCACTGAAAATATACCAACTAGTTTTGTTCAGCTGGTGGGCCAAAGCACATTTTTATGGAGGTCATTGGCACACATTTTCCTGGATCACGGACTCATGATCACTCTGCAAAGAAAAGGAGAAGATCTCGGGAGACCTCTGTATAACCTCTTTTTCAGTCTCACAGCACTGATCATTTCAAAGCATTTTTATCTCTGAAAGCTGAAGTTTAATTCATGCTTATTCTCTTAACCTGACACAAATTCCTTCTAATCCAGAGGCAAAGCTGATGTATTTGGTTTCATTTCCTTTCTTGGCCTTGTAAAATATTTATCAAGCACTCTCAGAACAGAGAAGGAAACTCAGAGTAACCAGTGAAGTAAGATGGTCTATGTAGGAACAGTTTGAGCCCAGCCAATGTCTCTCAGCCACTAAGTGACTGTCTCCACCGTCTCATATCTTCCGAGAGCAGTGTCTTTTGCTGTGTGCCCTCACCCTGCTTCTATCTCCTTTGAGTGGGCATAAGGGGTTAATGAACAGATGAAAGGAAAAAACAACTACTACTATATTAACACTTGGAATGAATGATGTTGAAGGGTCAGTTTGTGATTTTAACCAGAAGAATATGGTGAAAATGATGCAGAACTTGACTACAGAACTCATGGGTCTATTCTGATACACTGGTTTGCTGATTTCAGTTTTGATTTTTGCATAATTGCAATAACATTTTCTTTCAGAACCTCTTGCCACCTGGCCATGTCTTCCTCTCTCTCTTCCACATCATCTAAGTCCAGTGGTTATAGCAGCATCCAGGGTGTAGAACAAAAGGTTCATATCTCCTCTGTCTAGCTTTGACGAAGGTTCTGAAAAACTCAAGACTCCCCAGATCTCTTAGAAGGCTCCATTTTCACCAGTGCGTGGTGACAACTGACACCATGGTGACATTGACAACCATGCACTCAAACACATAACTGAGGGGCATAAAGAGGAAGAGATATTAACATAGGGAAAGAACAGTGTATAGATCTCAGATCAACCATCTTTATTCCTTTTCAGCATCTGGATCTGTTATTTAAGCTCAGTGGTACCTCCATCTTTGCCTCCAACCTTTGGTACTGAAATCACAACGGTTTAAGTGCAGGAAAGAGAAAATCATTAAGCCAAAATATTTTTAACAGTGAACTGAGGAACACAGTATCACCAGTGAGGAAGGATTTATCTAAAAATAAAATAATCAAATATCCTAGAATAACTTCCAGACAGTTTAATTTTATAAATGAGGACTACTGGCACAATGTCTGTATCTCAAGGTGTATTATCTAATACACAAAATTAAATGAATGTTGATAACCTCTAGCCTGACAGAACATGAAGAGGAAAACCCGTGCTGCAACACCAATTTGTTACATTTTTCTACTTTATTTTGTTTTCTGCAGGTGCTATTGGCAGCTTTGCCTATTCTGAGAGGAAAATTTCCAAAAGTCACTCTTTCCCTGCCAGCGCAATGTTTATTCATGCTACAGTTTGTTGGCATACAAGACTGAGTACTATGGTTGATTATGCACTGGCACATTTTTTCGTAATGAATGGGACACATTCACAAAGGATTAATAATGGCCTTGAATTCTTGTCCCAAAGTTATTTTTAGTTTTATTTGTACAAAATATAGGAAATTCAGTTCTTACAGCAAGATTCTACTTACTTAACATTAACCATCTAAAAGAAATTTATTATGAACTATTTATATAGCTTCCCTTTATAATCAGTGATCTATCAATCTAAAAAGACATGTAAAGTGAATTTTCTTCTGACAGTTCCTGTGCCTCTACACTGTTGGTATAAGAAACAACTAGTTCTGAGTACCTGTTCTAAACTGCTAAAACTAGGTGAGATAGACCCCAACTAGCTGGAGGCTGGGTAATACATACTAAGAGAAAGCTGTAACATGCAGATTATATTAATTACTTCAGGATAAGACTGATTTTCTCTCATGAGGATCCACTTTTGTGCAGTATTTTCCCACAGAGTATGACTAAAATTAAATGAGAAAGAACCATATTTGAGTTCATGGAGCAGATCTTCCCAAATTCAGCTGCTTTTTCAGCTGAAGAAGCAATGCCCAGCAGACTAACTTTTCCTGAAACACAACCACTGAAGTATTAGCATTATATAACCTGAAGTAGCCTCTGCAGTATTTTGGCACTTAGAAACAAAGATGGTATTTCCTTCATGCAGTTTGCAGAATACCAATACATTATCTTAGAAAAGACTTTGCTACTTTGGATTCTTTAGCTCCATAAACTGCATGTGAGCAATGGGCAACACTGATTATCTAATACCTTGGTGACAGTTCCCCACAAGGGGTGATACTACATGGGAAATCAGAGTATTTGCATAACAATTCATGTCTCCATGCACACAGGCAAAGAAAGTAGCCAGTGATGTTTACCCTGTACACTCTCCATTTAACTATCTGAATGGTGATACAGTTTATAAGAGCATTTAGATATGAAAATATAAATATATAGAACCAATCGGCACTTATTGTGTTCACAGATAGTTGCACTAAGTCACAGTGTATTTTCCTGATAGCTCAGAGCCCATTCGGCTGTCTGTACACAGTGTTCCTTTGCTACCCAACAGAAGTTGATGACATAGACATATCCTTTTCCCAAACGCTTGGGTTGTGTGTGACTTAACCTTTAACTCTTCCTTGTTGTTACAGGTTAGATGTCAAATATTTCTTGCAAGCCTTTGGCAAGGGTTTGAATATGTTTTCATCACTCTTCCCCTAAGTAATGTAGGCTGCAGTTGGAGAAGCATCACAGGGAGGTCTCCCTTCCCCCATCCCTCTGGCCACTTCCTCCAAGCTCAAACAGGAAAGCAAGGACAATGCAGAGGGACCAGCCATGGGCTCACAGTAAATCTGCAGTTACTTGAAATGTCACTTCCTGTTTTTGAAGCCTACAGAAGAACAAATACCCTTCTGGGCTGCACTGTGAAGCGAGGGGCCCCAGCGTGTGCACTCCCAGCACTGCTAGGGCTGAGGGCGGCAGGAACACAGAGACATGTGACTCAGCCAAACACCCTGACACTTCCAGGAGTGACAATCAATCTTCCTCTAGGGGCATATAAATGCTATTTGAAATGTGTAAATAGGATTTTATCCCAACCAAGGTTGCTAATTTTGTCTTAGAAAACTAGACTTTGACAAAACATATTAGAGGCCAATTTTCACTGCCAATCTGTATGGAATTTAATTTGTCAGAAGTCTTGGGCATGGCAGTCTCTGACACTTTGTCCCTTACACACATCTCTGTAACTGTTTTCAGTAGATCCTGTTGAAAAATACCCACACACAGAGTGTTCCGCCTAATGTTTGGGATTAATTTTTTCAGGCTCCAGGTTATTGTAGTGTCAGCCCAAAGTGAGCTTGAGCATAGGCTGTGGAAGGGGCAGGCATGGGTTGAGTCAACATTAGCTTAAGAGAAAGTTACCTACAGAACTGTGGTGTTAGTGTAAAGGATATTTCAACTCTGTAAGCAGTGTTCAGGCTGCTGAATAAGAATTTACAGTAAGTTTTGGCATCACATAGATTCTTTCCCAACCCTATGTGTTTGTAGACCAAGTTCTGCTCTTTTAGAGAACACATAAGAAAGCTTTGTGAAATACCTCTTTACACCTCTAAGAAATACAGCAAGATGCAGTTCCATGCCTAGCTAATCATGCCTTGCCAGATTTAAATATACTTAATTCGTAAAGCAAGACACATGCACGTTTAATTTCAACACATGGTCTGAGAATGTCAGATCAGGCATTAGGAGGAAGCCAGCACTGCCGGTTTTGAAAGGCTGACAGGGGAAAAAGTGTTGCCAAAGTGAGCAGATATTGAGTAAAGTCAGAAATTGTCCTGCAGAGTAAGCATGTGTCACTCACTGCCTAAAATGTTTTCACAGAAACACTACTTCAAGAAAATTGCTTAAAGTTCTCCAGAAGTATTTAAAAATACTTCATGGATGTTGCTTCTGGAGGTCCCTAATGAACCCAGAAATTCACTAAAATTTTAATTTTTTGCTGTTTTCCTTATTTGTTGCTGTTGCTAATTTATTGTTGTTTTCCTTCCTTATTTAAATTTACCATTTGTTCTTGCTGCTTTTATCTAAATAAAAATTTCTTTAAATAAAGAAAACAAACACAGGGACTATATGAAAAATCTTAATGATTTTTTTTGTTGTTGGAATGTGATTGTTTTTCTAATATCAAAATCGCAGAGGGAAGAGTCACTGGAAAGCTGCCATGTGGAAAAGGACCTGGGTTTGCTTGTTGACAGCCAGCTGAATATGAGCCAGCAGTGTGCCCAGGTGACCAAGAAGGCCAATGGCATCCTGGCTTG
>VZRW01005104.1:31862-57675 GCA_013398125.1 Aegotheles bennettii
AACAAGTCCTATGAGGAGCAGCTGAGGGAACTGGGGTTGTTTAGTCTGGAGAAAGGGAGGCTGAGGGGACACCTGATTGGTCTCTACAACTACATGAAAGGAGGTTGTAACGAGGTGGGTGTTGGGCTCTACTCCAAAGTAACAAGAAAGGGGACAAGAGGATATGGCCAAAAGTTGTGCCAGGGGAGGTTTAAATTGGATATTAGGAAATATATCTTCACTGAAAGGGTGGTCAAGCACTGGAACAGGCTGCCCTGGGAAGTGGCTGAGTCACCATCCCTGGAGATATTTAGAAGACATGTAGGTGTGGTGCTTAGGGACATGGTTTAGTGGTGTACTTGGCAGTGTTGGGTTAATAGTCGAACTTAATGATTTTAAGGGTCTTTTCCAACCTAAATTATTTTATAATTCTATGATTCTGTAAAACATGCTACAAAAACAATTTGGTTCCTGTTCCAAGGGAACCCAAATAGGAACCTAAGAGATTCCTCTCCTTGGGGCAGACACTGGAGCACACACTAGCCCCTTCCAGCTCACCTACCTGCTCCACATAAACCCAGTGAGGTGTTTCCCAGGGCCTGAGAACTGCAAAATTCCCAAGAAAGTTCCTGCATCTCTGGGAGCAGCCCAAACAAGGTACTCGGGGACAGAGGGCAAGCTGGGAGCCGAGGGGATGATAAGGCAGGGAGGACCATGGCCTTGCAACTGCAGCTCCATCCCACAGCTGCCAAACAAGATGAGTATTTAGGAAACTGAGGCCTTTGAACACAAACATCTTTTCATAACACTGTTTTCACCAGCTGGCCTGTTTTGCAAATGACCAAGACAAGCTATTTATGCTTCCAGTGTCCTCATGTCTGGGACAGCCATGAGGGAGTGGCACAAAAGTCCAGGGCTCTTTCTCCTTTATTGACAGTTTCAGCATTTTGGGGTTTCATCCCATGCTTAAATGAAACCAGATTTCAAAATACTAAATCATACACACCACAAATATCCTTATAGAAAACTTTAAAATCTTTAACCACAGCAGAAATAGCAGCTGAGACTGCTTGGAAGTGCAGTCACATGCCGTGTTTTGCATTCACCTTTTCACCTCATACTTTCTACCCTACGATCATGTCTTATTCCATTTTTTTAGATAGAGAGTTAGTTCATGCTACCAGTACTCCTCTGATATTATTAGGACTGAGGCTTCTTCATGTGGATTAGATTTTCATGTCTCAAATATATCCATGCTGAGGGTTTAGGGTGAGTAAAGCCCTACTTATATCCCTGCTCAGCTTGTGACCGCAGCCACAATAATAAGAGCAGAGGTGACTCCGTTGGAAAATCCTCGATATTGTGTGCTTTTGCAATTCAAAGCAGTCATTCAGGAATACAAATTAAAGTCTTGGAGACATACTAATGGCTCTTTTTTAAAAAATGGCATATTCATGAACTACTATTCCTGCCAAAGATATTGAAAGGTTTTTTTGGAAGCCTGTATTGTGTCCTGCCAGCTCACCTGCTGGTTCTGGAGGCTCTGAGCTCTGAGGCAAACTTATCACCAACATCACATTAATGTTAGAGGTGCCAAGGTTTCCATATTCCCCTTTAGGGGGTTGGAGCTACTGTTCTACTGCAGGCTCTCAGGGTCCATACTTAGCTGCAGAACCCCTGGGAAAGGGTTTGAAATAGGGATCCTAGGTTTTTGAGACTTCCCACACCTTTGCTGGTAACCTAGAAAACCATAAGATTCCAGAATTATATTTGAACCCCCATCATGTTAGAAACTTTTGCTTTCCATTGCAAGGAAGCTCTAGCTTACTAATACAGAACTCCAAAGCAGTGAGAGATCTCAGGGACACCAGTTGTTCCTGGTTTCTTTAGGAACACAAATTTTAAAATCCCAAAATTCTTTACATTTCTTTATTATTACAAAACTCAGAAATTTCCTCTCTGAAGAGAACATAATAACTTCCAAATTTTATTTTTGTTTAATTACTATATTTTCCTAAGGACAAGAAATGCTAATTGAGCTTTCCATAGCTTATACGTTTTAGACTTCAGGGATTTTTTTTTTATTATTATTTCTGTTACAGAGTAAAAATGAAAAAAAAAATAACCAAAATGTACAAAAGCGGATGCTTTGATATTTAGGTACCCAATATGGACCCGCTGAGACCCAGTGGGTTACACCATTTGAACTTGGAATAGCCCATGTTGTTCCAGAACAATAACAGCTACACAGAGAACTTGAAAATCAGGGAAACAATTAAAATTAATGACTGCAAAACTCATAGGATATCTCCTTTGGCTAAGCATAAGTTATTTGCTTCAGAGAAGCACATGGATTCTTAAGAATATTTGATTGGCTAAAATGTGTGTGTATTAGGTAGAAAAACAAGGCAGTGTTTTATCCTCACTACTTTTAACAAGAGTGTATAAATACATGGGAATGTATGGAGATTGTCCTTACCTACAGTGATAACAGGAAGGGGTTAATCCCCCTCACTGGGCCTAATAGCCTGTAAGCTTCTATTGTCACCCATGTGGAGCACGGGAATAATTGGTATGAACTGGAGTGCTCTACAGATGTGCATAAACAGGGGTGGGCTGGATCCTGCCTTGATGTTACTTCACTGCTTGAGTAGTTACAATGACTATACTTCCTTGTTTTTCTAGGTGCATTTATTTGTTGATGCTTTGACTGTAAAAAATGCATTCAGGAAGAAGGCAGTCATACAATGCCAACTTTGAAGTTGGAAGTGTCCTACAATGTGACAAATATGTCTGTCAGCATGTCGCAGCAAAGCATAGCTTAAGCAGGTATCAGAACCATTTACATAGGTTTTAACAAACGTCCATCTGCGCTGTGCCGTTCACATCCTTTTTTCTTTCCTGTAGATGAAAAAACAGCACTTTTTTTTTTTGACGAGCCATATTTTGTTTTGACGGGTCACAAAACTTCTTGATTTTTAAAAAAAAAAAAAGGCGCAATGTGAAATGGTCATCCTTTGATGTCACATTTCCTTGCTGAGTTTTAGGGAGTTGTCACAGTTTCATCCAGCTTCCATGTAAGCAGGAATAAAACCGGTGCTCTGCATTGTACAACAACTGCAGTATTATGTGATTGACATAAGAGCACCCAGTGCACCTATAGGGACTGAAGACGGGATCTGAATTCTTTATAACCCTTCCCTTAAGTATGAATCCCGTATCTGACCTCTATACTGAACATACAGGGAGCTTTTGAGGAATCTGAAAATAAGAATTAAAGTGTACCAGTCTGATGCAGATTATAGTCCTTTGAACAAGTATCTTTGAAAGACTTCTTGTTTTTTATTTCATTGTGCGTGTCTGGTTTTTTCAGACTCACTAGGCTACCCCACAGGTACTTATAACTGGGAGGAAATGCAGAGATTTATATTTAGTCAGCCATTCATTTCTGGGGATTTGGTCAAACCAGAGTTCATACTTTCAGACATTTCCTTATGACTATAATATGATCACCCTTCAAAATCAGAGGATTTAGGAAACTTGGTCATTCAAGAAGCTTACTGCTATTTTATAGGAACACAATTAGCATCTCCAAGGAATGTTAATTTTACTGCAGTACTCCCATGCTAAGAATCTGTAAGAGTAAATTCACCATAATAATCACTATATTTTTGTATTAATTCTGACTGATGGATTTAAAACTGTTCCTTTCTAATATACTAGTTTAAGTGCTACCTAAATCGTCAGTGGGTATCAGTATTGTCTCATAGCAATTCCGTGGTTTAGTAATGTCCAGTTGGGCTTTAATTTAGACAAATACCTACATTCAGGAAATCATTGACATAATTAACTTTATTTATAAGTACTCACTTAGACAAAGGTCTCAACTCCTGCTGTGAGCTGATCCATACAAAAAAAAAAAAAAAAAGAATCATTAAATTCAACATTTAATAATCAGCTTTTATTGATTCAGCCTGGAAAGTCTTGCAATTATTTAGATGGAAATAAACCCCTTTGTTCCTCACTTCTCTGACTACATTAGACTTTCCTATTACTATTATCATACAAGACCTTAGTGTGTTAGCCAGTATCTCTCAGTTTGCAAGTATCCATACCTTGATTTTAAGTAGATTTAATTTCTTTATGGAGGCACAAAAGTTGGTAACACTTTTTGTACTGTTTTGTACTGTTTTCAGATGGGTGGAGATTGCTTCTCAGATTTCAACATATTCTGGAAAATATCCAAGGCCAGTCATAAACATAAACTAGCAGATTATATGAATTCCATAAATTCTTAAGGGTCATCATTAGCCAACCTTTCTCCTAATTTCTATTTCCTTTTGACAGGAATAATAATTTTGTTATGAAACACTTTCAGAAGTATAGGAATGTGAAAAACAGGCAGCCCAAATCTGTTTAATAAACTAGATTAAAGTCCAGCTACACTGTAGTTTATGGGACAGACTGAATAGTACCTAATCAGCACTTTACAAACAACGGTCAAGCGTAGGAAATAACGTAACTTCTGGAAATAACAGTTTGTTTGTCATTAGTTCATATTAGTGTTAAACATGAGATAACCTCAAAACCATAAAAGTGATTTGAAATGATACCTACAGCAGTGTGGCCAACTTCTGATAGTTAAACTCGGCCTTTTGGGATTAGGGCTTGTCTATTTTGCATTACCATTCAAAGAAAATCAACTGTAAACTCCAACCAAAACTCTGTATAAGAAGTAAATGACCCTACTACTTTATCTGGGTTGCTAGCTAGGTGATCCAGTAGTCCTTAATTCACTTGACAACTTACCTCTGTAGTCAAGGCAGGCAGTAAAACAGGAATTATCAGCCAAGACAAAAGTTTGAAAAGTTCCTGGTGAGACAGATAAGGAGGAAACCCTCATGTGGTGTAAGTCAATATGGCTCAGTTGAAATCACCAGCTGAGAACCTTCATAGCTTGGCAAAGATTTAAAACAAAAGTCTCAGAACATACACAGCTTTTATGCAGACTCTAATAACATAAACTTTCTTTCAATTTAAACCCTAATATGGGTTTGTATTAAACTGCTTAGCTCATATTAATGGAGTTGCATGTTTATTCCAGGCACGACAAATAGCTGCTGCTTTTTCATGGTCACTTGAAAACATTTAAGTTTCACCCTGTCTAGTTATGAAGTTGCTGTTGCCAGTTTATGCCTATACCTTTCAATCGAGGCACACTACAGACTTAGCCATGACATTAGTATGGTCCTGTCTCACCAGATCTCATTTCAGCAAACACGTAAATTACAGAGGCTTGCAGTCCACTGATAGCACCATGTATGAAAACATGTGAAACGATGGGGTTTCCTAGACTTGCCATTGTTTCGGAGGGACAATGATCAGACCAGTATGGGGAGCTGGCCTACTGTAAAAGGGAAGAAGTTTTAAAAATACATATTCTATTTATTGTAGATTTTATTTCCTCAGTTCTGGCATTGGTAATATTCTTCAGGAAACTAAATGATGTCATTTCCGTTCTACGTGCACGTTACATAAATGCTGGAATACAGCCACTTCAAACAGCCTTCAAACAGATGGCTGTGTGTATAAATGCCAGAAAGTGAGAGCAGCCACTTGCAGTAAAAAATGTTACCCCACACATGGTATAATATTTATTTTATAACCTCTCTCATGGACTTACATGGCTCATTCTTCTAATTTTTCCAGGCACAAATCCCTTAGGAAGTGGTTGTAGAATGCCAGAGTAAAATAAATTAAAAATTTATAAATAAAATAACTTGAGCAGACCAAAGCTTAATGTCTCAATAGGTATCAGCCACAACAGAAAGCAAAATACAGACAGATCTCAATATCAAATGCTTCATTTTTTAATTACTCCAGGACTGAATTTTGAGAAGTAAACCAGAGCGTTAAGGAAACCCAATTCAGTTTAAATGCCTCATAAAGCTTGATAAGGAACCTTAACTGAAGGTGTTAGAGCTGAATCACTGGAACACAAACCCATATTTACTGTAACAAAAGAAAACGGATCCATAAGGCAATGAGCTAAGGCCAGACACTGTACTCTGCCACACAGTGAAGAGGAGCAAACAGAGCAACTTGGCCCTTAGTAATCCAGCTCTGAGGACAGAGGCCAGTATTACATGGCTGACTTTCCAGGAAAAGCTCACACACAGGACCATGAGTAGCTGGGAGCTGCAGTCATACACACCAGAAAAGAGAAAGGAGACAGAACAAAGGAAGGGACCATCCTATAGGACATGCTGCCATCCACCCCAGTATGCCTCAAGACAGTTAAACTGCTGGAGGTAATGCCGTTCCTGCCTTTCTTTCACATGTCCCTCCTACATTTTGCCATGGTGGGATGAGAAGTAGGCAATACCAGTGGATCATCTGCAGCACTACTCTTACAGTGTCGTGAAGACAACACCCTGAAGGGATAGGGCTAATATGAAGGAATCAGGGAGTCCACCTCTGGGTTTTACAAAAGTCCCACAATGCTTTCCAGAACCAAAATCTTCTGGCTTGCTAAAAGCATCCACTGAAAATAGTGGGTGGGATTTTTTTAAAAGAGTTGAGGGTTATTATAACTCTGTCAAAATCTTAAACAATGAGAGAAGTCCTTGACTTCAAAACGAGTGGCAGAAGGCCAAAACACAGCACTTCTGGAGCTTCTATTCAGGCAGCTTTGAGGCTATTTTCTTTTTTGCCTGCATTACAGGCAAAAATATTGCCTTGGCTCCAGACTGTGCCTCCAGTGTCATGCCTCTGCCATGTGAAAATTCAGTTGTTGAGTATGGCAGACTGGTTTCGCTCAGGTGGGAAAATCCAACACAAAGGGGTGTCGGAATATATCAGCAGTTTAATTTCATTTACTCATTCACTGCAGTCTGGTGATGGAGGCAACCACAAATCCATTAAAAGCAGATTCCTTTTTCAAAATTTTCCACTCATACAGCAGTGTCCAGTTCCCAGGAAGCTTTTCTGTCCCAGGATTCTCTTTCAAATACAGGGAATAAAGTAGAAGGAAAGTTCCTGCTGGATGCCACAGCTTCTTTCCAGGACCTTCGCATAACAAAACCATACAGCATTTCTTCAGATTATTCAGATTAGATAGGGGCACTGTCATTTGAATTCCTGGTAGTAATGATAACAAATACAGTCTCATGATATTGCCAACTATCATATTAAGCTTGTTGGACAAGGGTCAGTGAGGTTTCCAGGGGGCTGTGATTGAAGGCACAGATGTTTTGTTCTTCCTCCTTGTTCTCTGTTCCCCAGCCGTTACAATGTCTCAAGGCTGAGGCCTATTTTCTGGAATGCTTTACTCTGTTGAAGAGGTTGAAAAAAAGCAGCACTGACAATGCCAGGATCCTTCCCCACAGGTCCTTGGGGACACCACATGGGCAACAGCTTGGCCTGGCTGCAAGGGAATGAAAGGCATGTTGCCTGCTGGAGCATAATGAGTGAAAGAACAGCCCATCTCCAACTCTTTGCCTCTCCACACTCCCCAGGAAGAAAGGCCATTCACACAGCAGCATTTTGTGCTGGAGGAAGCAATGCAGGAGACTGAAAATAGAAGCACAGCAGGGACAGGTAGTGCAAGTCAGAACTGTCAAGTCAGAACTGGATCAAGACAAGAAGTGCACGATGAGGCATATGACCATTATTGCTGATATCTCAACAGTATTAAAGGCAAATAACTTCAGCATCACTTGATAGTGCACTACTTCTATGTCATGTGGTTATTGTTCATCACTCCTGCAATAGTTGCAAACTTACTTGTCTGCTGGGAACAGTATACAGTATAACAGCACCATAACTGTTGAAGCCCTCTATGTAATTCAGGTCTTGGTTCAAATACTAGGATAACAAAGACCACGCTACACTAAAGCAGCAAATGGCACTAACCTTACTTTAAAAGGCAAGAATCTGTTTTTTATGCCGCAGTATCACATTTTGTCTCCTTGCACTACAGCCACACAGAAAGAGAACTACCCTCGAGTACAGATCAATCAACAAAATAGATTCCCAAACCTTAGCTTTCAGTCTTCTTATGGGACAGAAAAAGTTGGTCAGAAGTCCAGTACTACTACCCTGGCCTGTAACACTCAATTGTATGAAAGAGTCTACACAAGAACAGGGTGTCCTTTAAATTCTTTGCAGTAGTGATCAAAGCTAGCAGTGTGGTGTAAAGGCCCTGCACAAGCCACAGTTTCATGCTGAGTGGAGTGTCAGAGTAGAAGAGATGAAGGGAAAGAGTATAGGGGTTGCACAAATTCCTCCACCCTCCTCCTATTCTGTCCCCAAAGCAGGTCTCGGTGTAATAGGCCTCTAGGGCTACCCACAGAGCAGCAAAACCCAATGCTATCTCTTGCCATGGCTGCCAAAGCCAAAATTTAATCTGAGTAATTTATGCCATTTGCCTTATCATCCAACACTGCAAAGTAAAGATCTGCTCATTCTGGGGTTGTTCTGTGCTTGCAGTGTGGCAGGGACAACGAGTCACTTGGAAGAAGGTACAAACAGGTGCTAGAAAATGGCAGCTCATTTGTTTGTCTCATCTGCATCACTGTCGTTTTTCATCTCCAAGGAGACTGATTGATCCTCACTGCCAATGCACCAGAGACACAGAAATCCACTGCAGTGAAACCATGAGTCGGAACTCCTTGATACAACTTGAACTGTTTAAGAGCCAACTGTTTAAGAATCAATACACTTTGCTGAAGAAACAGAACCAAACGTACGAGCCATTGCTGCAATCAAACCACTACTTTTTCACTATTACAAGTTCTTTGCTTAAGGTCTTGTGACTGTTGGAATGTCAAACGTCTCCATTCAGGATGTTTCTTGCCTGTATTTTGTATGTATTTGATTGCAAAAGAACAGTTTGGAGATCCTATTACCTTAAGGTAGAATTGTGCCCTCAAATGTTTTTATGTTTCTCTTGGGCTCTGCTGCCTGAGCTCCACCAAATAGTCTAATAAGTTCCATATGTCTATTTTTTTGAAGAGCACATTTTCAAAGCAGCAAATGTTTTGACGGATTGGCTCACAGAGAGCCTGAATGCTGTTATACACATCGTTTAGCATTCCACAAGGCCCCCACTGTTAAATTCTGGGAATGTGGCCAGTGACCTACCTAATACTGCACTAACTAGCTTTAAAAAAAAAAAAAAAGAAAAGAGAAAAAACAAAAAAGAAATTCTTAACCATTGTGCTGCACTAAGGCATATTTGGAATTTGAACATGTATTTGCTGCCTTGGTAATCTGTGTTTGAGGTGTGTGGGAATTAGGCTGACACATAACCAGATTCACAGAAAGAATATTTTGCATAAAGTTAAAAACATATTTTAAATGTAGCTCACACACTTCATCTAAAGCAAAAACTGGGGCCCCCATTTTGCAAGAAGCTAAACACCACCTGAGAAGTTCAGCCTCCCACACACATTGAGTTCAGGCGAACATGAGCATGTCCAAAACTATCTAAAGAATAAGCCGATTCATTATAAAGCTTGACACTTCATTCAGAGCGTAGTGGAAATGCAGCAAACCCGTATGCCTGTAATTTAACTATATATTTTGTGTGCATCCAAGATTGGAAAAAAATGCTCACATATTTATTTTGGTTAAGGAAATGTTCTAATATTTTTTTAAAGACTTCAAACCCAACTTTGATTTTTCCATCTTCTTTTTCTAGTGGTAATTTTTTATTTCTCTCTTTATATACTACTCTCAGGACAAAACATTCTGGAAAGCAGGTGCAGTTCTGCTAATTTCTTTACATGTTGAAGAGAAGAGTCTTGAGCAAACTGGGAAACAAATTATCAGTTTAGTATTGCAGCCTCTGATCCACCATGCTGAAACCAAATTATGTTTACTTTGTCTCCTGACAGAAAGAAATAAAGGAATTACAGTGCATTTGTTTATTTGGAAGGGGAAACTTCCTGACATAGTTTGATCACTCTGTGTATATAAACCCCATAAAATTCAGTATCTAACTTATGCCAAAAAGAGAAAGGAGAAAAGCAGTGATGACGATAGGTGGTTGCCAGGATATTCTGCACCTCTGCATATATGATGAAAAGAAATCAGGGTTAACAGCCCAGGAGGACTCAGAAAAGATCAGTGTTTGGGAATGGCAGCTATTAGATATGTTCAGTAGCTGGTGTGGAAATAACTTATGTAGTTACCATAAACCATATATGGTATAATTTCTTTCATCTAGGCCAATTACACTACAAATACAAAAATAATGAAATGTATGTGTATGTTTGTGTGCATGCACATGTGTGTATAAAAGCAGCTTTTTAATGTGGGAATATATGTGCCTGCAATAGTAAACTGGATTTCCAAATCTGTCACACTACTATGTTAGTGTCACACCTTCGGGCTTACTTACTGGAGATAGTTTTCATTGAAGTAATGCTTGGTTCTACAAGATGTGTTTCGGGGAGGAAAAAAATACCTTGTAGACTGAATGGCTTACACAAAATCTGGAAATATTTTATGGGCTGATCCTAATACCTGCTCCACTTCCAATGCAGACTACAGATTTCTGTTGTCACCTGCAGCTATGCTGAGCTGTTACCCCAGAGGCTGGAAAGATTTTGGTTGTGCTTGTTGCCAACATACTGAGGGACTTTGCAAGCTTCTAGCAGTCTATAATGACAAATAAAACATGTCTGGGACATACGGTCAAGAATAAGACACCAGCTCTGGACAAAGATCAGTGGGGGATGTAAGTATTTGGGCTAAAGTACAAAGGTATAAAAGTGACGTTGGAACCATGTATTTGAATACACACAACAGTAACAAACTGGAGGAGGCAGAGCAAGGAAAACCAGTAAATTTACTGTTCAATAGCTTTCATTTGTTAGATCTTTACATTCTGCATGCTACCTTGTAGTGCCTTATACAATTTACTATATCATTATATAGGACAAATTCAAAGTTTTTTCTGTTAAAAGAGAAAGTTTTTTGCATCAATGGCAATGTAAGATACTCTTATCCTTCCCACCCATTGCTTGTTCCCATCCTGTGCCAGTCTCCTCAGTTGTGCTGGCAAAGCCATTTGTGCAGCAATGCCATAAAGCACTGTGAACCAGCCTATAAAAGATCCCACTTTTAGAAACACTCCCAAAATCTGTGTTTTCCAAAGCTGATGATCTCCTCAGTCTGATTCATCAACAGCTGCGCAAACGGTTGTGTTGGAACATCTGAAGGGGTGATGAATTAACTGGTATAATTAAACTAGTATGATTGCCAAAGACTTCATCTTCTGAAGTCATAGCCTGCTTTCTATGTGTATTACATATTTGTTCTCCTAAGAAACTGACTAGTATTTCTTCTTTGAGAACTGCCTGGGAGTTACTAAACCAATATATATATACAACAGCCCTGAGGTTTTACTGTAATGTGGTATTTTCTAAAAAGTCCTGAAAAGACACTATTACAACTCCTGATGGAGCAGAAACCTAGACTTTAGAAATTACAGCTCTCCTGTATCACGGATTCCCAAAGGCTGTAATGTAGAACAAGTTTTGCAAAATCAATAAAAATAAATGTAGGGAGTATTCAGGAATTACATTCAAAGACAAAACAATTGTACCTGATTGCTCTGAGCTCATTAATCCCAATTAGTAGTCATAACACTGCATATACAAGGCTCTGCCTTTTAGATTTCTGAATTTGGTTTTAGCTGGACTCTCACTTTAAAATAGTTTTTTATTGAAAGTCCTGCATGCCATTTTTTCACAAAAAGAGGTAGGGTTTTTTCATTGTATTTTGGCTGATAGAAAAGCCAGTAACCAGAGATCTCCCTAAGCACTGGGAAATCATGAAGAGTCACAGATTATGGCCTGTGACAGCTCTGGGATTCAGGAAATGCCTCAGGATGAAAACCTCCAAGATATCACACCGTCCCTGCACTTACTGAGGTTGGGGTTTTTCCCCGTGGCTTCATCTAAAGCCATGGCCAAAGCCAAACTCTTTTCCAGCACCAAGGCAAGGTCGGATAGAAAGAAGCGTCTTCCAAATAACTGCTCCAGTGTGAATGTCACACAATGTAATTTGTGGAGCAGTTTGTTGCAAACCACTACAGGATCCTACATCCTATGACAAAACCTTCAGCATGGAAGGTATTTTCCCTAAATCCAGTTCTGACTATTGTAACCTGGTCATCAAGTTAGTCCTCTCCAACTGTCCCGCCTAAGAGGTGGGAAAGAGGTTATGTGTGCTAAATACATTATTCTGTACTTCCTGTGCATCAGGGTCTGTTAGTAAATGGGCAAATGAGACCTACAACTAGCTCCCATGTGCTCTAGATTGCTACTGGGTTTGGGACTTCAAATTGCTCCACAGTTACATGGTTGGCATCTGCCCTTTTGTGGTTCATGTTCAGTTTTGCTCCACAGTTGTGAAAATGTGGGTCTGTACTGTAAATGCTTGAAGGAATGAAAGATGAAACACTATTTTTTTAAAAAACTAAATATATATATGATGCAAAAATGCAGTTAAGATACATATGAGTATTAGCACAGGACATGTATGGAACATTTATTTGTGAAGAGAAAAGAGCTTGGCAAGGCATTTAAATGCGAAATCTGTAAGACACAATTTTGTCACTACAGTGCCCGTTATTCATTCAGCAAATGCTGTTGCCTTTCTAGGAAGCCCACATTACCTTTGCTGTTGCTACTTATAGATATTTGGAATAAGCTATAACAGTTATTAGTAACCAGTGGGCCACTAAGAATTAGCACCTAAATCTCCACCATTTCCTCTGTCTGGAACTAATTCCTCTTAAAAGAATCGCAGACATTCATTTGAACTTCCCTGGGTGTTTAAAACATCATATATGTGCAGAAAGAATAGTGCATTTGTAAATGTCCTTTACAACAAAACAAAGAACCTGCAAGAAAAACCAAGCAGGATCTGTGTCCTCTGTGACCTGGTTTATCAGGGCGTTTACTTGGTCAAAATTTAATGTAAATAATGGTGGCTTCCTCTTGCTGACAGTCTGAGTGTTTTCGCTTGATCAGCACTAACAGGGAAAAGCATAAGAGAAAGATTAAATGATCAGGTTATGAAGGAAAACTTTATGTGTAATATTGAAGAGCAGCAAGGACCTATCAGGGGTGATATTTGCTTATATCTGAAGCCTATTTAACACTGGTGTGATCTTGGAAATCAACGCACATGGAGTTACAGACACCTCATTCAGCTATCAGTGTGTTACATTGCCACATGATGATTCAAAGTCTGAGATCATTTTGAAGCCAGGGAACCAGGAGGAGGTGAGGACCTCTCTAACAAGCCTTCTTGGAGTGCCTCAGAACAGGAAGACCTGTGGCTGAAGGAGTCCAGATAGCAGGACAAGCTGCCAGACTCAGGAGGGGAGGCTGCTGGCTGGTTGCACAACTACCTGGAGATACAGAACTTCTAAGGGCAAAAGCAAGGAGAGCCATGTTTCTCTGGGTACCACACTGGGATCACACTTGGAGAGGAGGCAGGTTAGCAAGGTTTACCCACATGCAGTCATGCAAACTCCACCCTGGAGGCTTTGACTTCCATAGGATGCGGTGACTGGTCTCAAACCAGTTTCAAGTTCAGTGTCATACTTTCTCAGCCCACTTAAAAGTGACAGTCAATCACACTACCCAAATTTAATTGACCCTGAACTATGAATTTGTCTTTATACTAATGGTGACAGTGTTTAATTTTGCTGTAGTAGCAAGACACACCCAGGAAGCAAGGACCTGCAGGGCAGGAGGTATGTGGGGAGTTCAGATGAGGAAAAGGGTCTAGAAGGGACCAATATTATTGCAGAGGCTTTCAAAACTTGAAGAACCTTCCTTGTCCATGGCATCTTTCTGCCTGCATGCTAGTGATTTTAGATCCTAACATATACTAAGATAAAAAAAGAAACTAGGACATGGAGGAAAGTATTTTCCCAGCCATAGGAAAAAAATTCTACACCTATCCAAAAAAATCTGATCAGATCTACCTAAGCAAATCTGAAGACGTGGTGTTTCATCTGTTAAATATATCTCTATGAGGACTTTGCAGACCAATGCAATAAGACTGTCAAGTCACTAGGGTCAAGATATAACTACCTTGTGACAGGGGCTGAGAAATCCAGAAATCCATCCCCAGAGCCCCAGTAGCCTGAGAGCACTAACCACGCAGAAGCAAATCCAGCCATGAAAAACTTCATTCACGGGAGTTCAGGACAGAGGAGAAAGGAGCAGGTTGCTGCCTTGCTTATTCAGGGAATGTGGTGAGAGAGGATGGGACTGTGATGCTGCTTTCAGAGATCAAGCTGTCTTGTAGCTCATTTCCCTCGTTCAGCCCATGGTCTTGTCAGGTCCTTCTGCCCCCTGGCTCATTCCAGCCCCTAACACTCTCCCACTGCCAGATTCCTGCCAGTTACCTGGCACTTACTTCTTCTAGCCACCATCGCCATAGGCCTGCAAACTCTGACCTTGGGTGGTGACACTTGAAACAGACAGAGGCCAGATATGTTTTCTGGTATTCATCACCTCCCTCCCTTACAGCATGGCTATTTTTGATGAACCCAAATACTGAGCACCAAATCATAGGGCCACTACTTTCCTATTCTTTTCTCCTCATTTGTCTTTCTTTCACTGAGGACACCACAGCCTGTTCTGATTCCAGCCTGCAATACATGACCATACTGTCAGAAAGTCCAACGGTGAGAAAAAAAGACTGATATATTTTCAGTATTTCGTTTGCATTTCCAAGCTGGTCATCCAAAAACAATATGCCCTGGTGTTAATAATTAAACCCCTGTAGTCTATTACATCCCACCATCAAATGCCATGGGACCTGAATAACAGAGGCAGCCACACAGTTCTAGTGAACACTGGCAGGAATATTCAGTTGTTTCTCTTGCTTGTCTTTTCCTCCTCCACTTCCCTGACCTGACTCCTCTTTCATTAGCTTTGAAGACACTCATTGACATATGTGAACATGCCACATAAATCAACACTGAAGTTCCCCAGGGTTCTGGAGGAGTTGGAAAGAACTCTTAATGGTGTTAAGATGGGTAATGTTGTCCAGTTTCACCATCCTGGTGCTAATTACAACCAAATAAAAATTCAGCTCCATCCCAAGGATGGATCCCAAGCTACAGATAACATTCTCACTCCTCAACACTTGCACTGTCCAATCCAACCCCCACTAGGTCATCAAAATCACAGAATCACAAAATGGTTTGGGTTGGAAGGGACCTTAAAGATCATATAGTTCCAACACCCCTGCCATGCGCAGGGACACCTCCCACTACACCAGTAGTGCTCAAAGCCCCATCCAACCTCGCATTGAATGCTGCCAGGGCCGGGCTAGACACAACTTCCCTGGGCAACCTGTGCCAGTGTCTCACCACTCTCACAGGAAAGAACTTCTTCCTAATACCCAAGTTAAATCTAACCTCTTTCAGTTTCCCCTTCTTCTATCACTATATGCCCTCCAGCTTTCCTCTAGATCCTGTTCAGGTACTGGAAGGCTGCTAGAAAGTCTCCCTGGAGCCTTCTCTTCTCCAGACTGAACAACCCCAACATAGGAGAGGTGTTCCAGCCCTCTGATCATCTTTGTGGCTCTCCCTCTAACAGGTTCATGTCCTTATGTTGGGGACTTCAGAACTGGACACAGTACTGTAGGTGGGGTCTCACAAGAGTGAAGTAGAGGGGGGCAATCTGCTCCCTTGATGCACTGGTCACGCTTCTTTTGATGCAGCCCAGGATATCGTTGAATTTCTGGGCTGGAAGCACACATTGCTGACTCATGTTGAGCTTCTCATCAGTCAACCCACCAAGTCCTTTTCCTCAGAGCTGCTCTCAATCCATTCTCCACCCAGCCTGTATTTGTGTTTGGGATTGCCCCAGCCCATATGCAGAACTTTGCACTCATCCTTGTTGGACTTCATGTGGTTTACAAAGGCCTAACTCTCAAGCCTGTCAAGGTCCCTCTGGATGTCATCCCTTCTCGCCAGTGTTATAACTGCACCACACAGGTTGGTGTCAGTGACAAACTTGCTGAGGGGGCACGCAATCCCACTGTCCATGTCTCTGACAAAGATGTTAAACAGCACCAGTCCCAGTATCCACCCCTGAGGAACACCACTTGTCATTGATCTCCACTTTGACATTGAGTCACTTTTAGAATTCTTCACTGCTGGCAAACAGGCCAGATTTAGACAGGCAGAAAGGCAGCAACACCAGGATGTTGCAACACTTCCAGGTTTTGCTACTTTAGTTGTCCAAACAGTAGAAAATTAGAGGAATGAAGAGGCAACCAAGTTTCACTTTTGGCACTACAGAATATTATGACATTGTCATTTTACATGACAGCAGATACTGGTATTACCTAGTGCTGAAAAATGTTTTGAGGTTACTACAGTGATCTGGAACATTTGTCAGCAGGAGGAAAAGTAAATGGTCATGATAATGAAACAGAAACGCAGGAAGGAAGCCACTGACCCAGGCCTCCTCTTAGTTAATTCAACAGAAAGGTTTCCACTGGTTTCAGCAAGAGGAATGTTATTGCAACAGGTCTGAAATGTCTAAAAAAGTCATAGATCTCACAAAATGAAGAAGGATACTTCACCACTACTGAGGAGCCAGAATAAAACCTGTATCATGACACACTAAGAACAGAAAGGGTAAGGTATTTCCATTTTGTGCCTGCAAAAGGAAGAGTGAGAGCAGCCTGGGAGCTAGCAGAAGTCCCTGCCATGATGGAGACAGGATGAGAGAGGGCTGTTCAGCTTGGCAGCACCTGGCCACCTTTTCAGCACGCCACATTATTCCATCACACAGGCAGAGCAAGTGTTCTGCTCACCTTTTTTCCTCGCAAGGACTGGACACAGGCATTATCACAAGAGATGTGTCTCACTGCAGTGTGAGCTCCCAGTTTCACATGGTCTGGTGGCAATAGAGGTAACCAAGAGGTTAAAGATGGAATGCTGGATAGATGCTCTAAAATCAGAATAAGTCCATAAATGTTCCAGAGGGAACATCATTATTTAATTATGCACTGTTGTTAGAAGACCCAGGCTTCAAAAGTTCCCAGGATTTTCTTTTGTTCACCTGTAGTAGTTAACAGTAGAGAAGTACAGCTACTGAGAGATTTAAACATATATTTCAGTAAGGAATATACAATTAGCACTTTTTTCTAACATTTTTAAGAAATGCATTGATAACTGTAGTCATTTCCTCGCAAAACGGCAGTTTGCACATTGTTGTTTTACTGCTTTTATATCTATTTGCAGATTCTACAAAAAAGTTCTGGAACTTTTGGACAGAAACCTTAAGAATTAGTAAGCTACCATCATAAGAAATAACTACCAGAAGAAGAAATAACCACCTGCTTCACACATTATTTTAAAAGATTAAAAAGAATTTTATAAAACGCTTTTGCTGTCATGAAAAGGAACCTGTGACTCAGCCAAAGGCGTGCAGGACAGTGCTATTTATCTTATTTCATTTAGTGTTATTCAACCACATCATTATGCTGGCTGCTGAAAAATAACAAGGAATGTCTTAGGAGATCTGGCACAGTATGCCCTGTAGGCAGTGTTCTTCCTCCTGTCTACTGGAAAGAATCCCTGTTTAAATATTTAGAAAAACAAATCTTGTGTTATTTTTAACAGCTGTACTTCTGCTTGCCTCAAGAAAGAAAGAGAGAGGAAGGAGAAAAGAGACAGACAGACAGACAAAATAGAAAAAAAAGAGAAAATTTTAAAAATATAATTAAGAAAGAGACAATAAAAAAGGCAAAAGTGAAAAGATCAAGACTGTTTTTCAGATTACCCAAATGCATGGTATTTATTTCACATTTTACAGTGTTTCTCACTGACTTGATGGTGAAACATACACTTTGGATCACCTTTGAGTAGAAATAATTTAAAAATAGGAGAAGAACTGGTTGAAGACCTGAGAAAAACAAGGCCAGTGCCTCAAACAGCGTGATGATTAGAGCAATGTTCTGTGACTCTGCCAGGCTTTGGGTCTATATCTGTAAGGCAGGAAATGCTCTCAGTGATGTGCTGTGAGACTTCGGGTAATCTAATTGATCTCCCTCTGTTTTTCCATCTGTAAAATGGAAATAATTATACTTGTCTCCTTTTAAATATCATTTGGGATTTGAAAGACGAAGACTTTGTGCCTGATTCCAAGAGAACCATGACTTCTATTCAGCCTGAATAAAAATACTGTTTTCAGAAAGGCAGAACTTGAAGCAAATTTGATTGAAATCAGTGGCTGAATGAAGCAAAGCTGATTCACACTGCAAATGTGGCCCCAAAGGTTTCCATTTGTACTGTCAGGAAATAAATCAATTCCAGCGTTATCTGTGGTTTAACAAATACTCATTATATTTATGGTACAATGCATTGCATTAAAGTACCTATTATGTTGACAGCTTCTTGTTCCCATCCGTACAATACCAAGTGGTGGTATTCATCTATATGAAATGTGAAATGATACAATCTTGAGTTAGCCTTTTTGGTCTGTTCTTAGGAGCATAACCCGAAGCAGATAAAGAGTTAAAGCAGAATGGACTCTAGTGACTGTTGTATGTTTACATTTCTGTGCAAATCTCCAACCACTTTTCTTTCATATTTACATTCTTATAAATGCCCCATTTCCTGTTGCAGTTGTTGGTTATGCCCTGCTATTAACCTAAATTGTGACTGCTCTGGAGAGGAGCTGTCTTCTTAGTTGTTTTTTTTTTTTAATTTTTCTTTTTACTGCACATAGTAAAGGCCAACCTGGCTGGATACTGCTGCTTACACAAGTGATCCAAGTATGTGAACTTTTTGTAGGCTTGGGACCTAGTTTAGTTGGTAATGGTGCCAGAGTTGATATCCATGATGAACTGGAGTATGTGCAAGAAAGGAGCATTTGCAAAAGCTAAGGAAAGCCTGATACACTGAGATACCACAGTGCTCTCTGTACCAGTGAACAAGAGCAAAGCTGACATGGTTATGTCTGAGTTGTTCAATGAGGGTCCAGCTCTCCTTTTAAAGGAGCATCTGCCTCAACAGACTCTAGAGAAAGTTTGTGGAGGCTGCAGATACTAAGCTGATGTTAGCCTTAGAAAATGTCTCTCAGGCAGCCAGATGGAGCTGTCAAACCTAGCCATCCCTCTACCACAACAAGTCCTCTGTATGTATGTTCACATCATGTTCCGTCAATAAAGCTGGCAGAGTAACAATAACATTACTTATGAAGCCTACTTTTAAAGCTGCAGCACATACTTAGAGAGCAATTGTAAACAAGATCTCCAAATACTTGTTAACATTGCAGAAAGGCACCTCACCACAGCATTTCAATAAAAAGAAGATTTTAAATTCACTCTTGTAGGTAATGGTATATAGTATGAGATACTAAACAGACACTGACTTTAACAGGAGTGATTAAACATCAAAACCTACTAATTTACAAAATAAATATTGGTGCAGGATGAAGGCAAAGTTATTATTTGTTTCAAGGGACAATGAATTTTGGTGATCAACAAAACTTCAAGTTAGCCAACACCTCTAACATCCTCCAGGTTAGAGTGGTATTAATTCAGAAAAAGATTATAGAGGTAAATAGAGCTGTAGCAATTTGAAAAGAAGACTGGAGTTAGGCTTAATGTATTTTCTCTTTTTCCTCAAAAAAATAGCTTGATATAACATGTATAACTTTGAAAGAATCTTCAAAACGTTAGTCCTGTAGTTGTTACCATTAAACAGAAAATGTGAAAGTAGATTTATTACAGTATGACATGACTGAAGAATCAACATAAGGAAAATTATTTTTAATTTCTGAGACAGCAGTCAAAATTAAATAAGTTACTTTGTTACTCATATGAAATAAATAAATAGCTTGGATAGGCACTAGTTGTAACGGTCACTGTTTTAGAAATTAATAGCTAGCTTCTGAAGAGATTAAAAACAAAAAAATTTGCACTGAATTTTGAAGCCCTGAATCTGCCTCAAAAATAATCCCACCTAAACTCATGTTGAATTCAAATTTTAAAGGGTTTCCCATCTGGCCTTTCCATCTCATCACTAGTGATAATTTTACTTGCATATAATAGAAATCTAGATCTCTTGCGGTTACCCAATTCAGTTAGCTATTTTATTACTTAAATGTCATATAGATGCTTGCAACAGAATTAAAGCAGAATTGCAAATGAGGCAATCTCACCTCTTTTCTGAAGCCTATCTTTTCTGCCAGAGATGTTCCACAGGTCATATGACCTAAACTCTAAATTCACCAAAAAAAACCCCAAACACTTTAAATGTCCTTTCAAGACTTTCTCAGAAGCAAGGATTTCCCATCATCAATAATACACCAGGTTCTTGTGCAAAGGGCAGCCACGGAGGATTCTTGCAACATCAAAAACAAATCCACTCTTGAGGGATCTTTGAAGCATATTTCAAAATATGTTCTAACCAAAACAAGCAGCACACATATGTCAGAAACATTTTATTGTCACTTCTCAGCCATTAGTCATTTCTGTGTGTAAATGATTTCTTACGCTGTTATTCTACTACCTGAATGTTATGGTGTTCTCCTCAGTTCCTGAAAAGATGAAAAAGAGGTTTTATTATGTCCCTTTCTTTACATGTAAGACTGATAACTTGATAAAGGTTTTGCAATTGCTTTTCCAAGGACAAACAAGGAAGAAAAAACATCCAAATTCATATCACCAACGTGTATGGAGGACTTTGATACCAAACTGGTTTGCCCCATGTAACCTCAAAAGGCACAGCATAAGAGTAAGAAAAACATAGCTCTGAAAGTATATGATGTTGGTGTTGGCAATGAGTACTGCTGAACTGCAGAGAAATACAGGATGCTTCTGCTGTTTCCTTTTTGCAGAACATATTTGTTTTTGGAAGGGTTCTTTTCAGGCATTTTCTGCAAATATAAACTGCCTGATGTAAATGTGTTGCTTGCCAGTCTGATCACTTGTTACAAATAATTTATTTTGGTTGAATCAGGAATAATTGCATCTGACAAAGGCACATTTAATATTGCAAGCAATAGTGAAAGAGATTGTTGGGGTTTTTTTAAATCTCAAAAGTCAAAATACTTTGTATGGTACACAGAGGTTCAGGAAGTTTGGCACATGCATCCATGCAACCTTAAATTAATGTTTATTTATCCTAACAGACAATAGAGCTGCAATACTCCAAGCTGAACTCAGAATTCATGCTTTTACATTCAGAAGGAATTTAGTTGGTTCAAAACCACAGAACTGATCCCAAAGTCATGTTATGTTCCTCTAATGACACTCCTAATTGGAAGGAATGAGCTATATCATACTATGTTCTAATTCTTGGGGGGTTTTAGTAGTTAGAGTCTAGCAGCCAGTCTTAAAATATCCTTGTAGTGTATTTGTCCATGGAATAACGTGAATGGGAAATGGCATGGAACTGTGCACTTAAATGAACTCAAGCCTTGCCAAAGACAAGATTGTTAGCTGACAACTGCAAACATTTGCAGCCTTGTAGCACCTTTGTTACAAAAGTAGTTTCAACTCCTCTAATTATCTCTGCAGCTGGCAGATTGACTGGCAGAATTTGCCTCGGCTGCCTGATGTGTAAGACCTGGGCACACACACATCTTGTGCAGATCAACTGGGCTGCAAACAAGTAGCACATCTAACATTTAAGTTACGTCTCACATGTGAGCAATTGGCCTGCATACAAGTCTGTATTCCAGGAGGTACCAGACATTTGTGTACTCACCAGATCATGGACATGGGCCAAACCTCCCAAGACAAGGGCAGCGATAAGAGAGGTTTGGCAGGAATTAGTCATATTTGCCAACAGCTCTAAAAAGCTCCACTTCCTCTTCCCTTTTCTGTCACTTTGCAAGTATCTTCACCAAAGGTGGATTTGTCCACATTCTGCTGCGCCCGTGAACAACAACCTATTTGGGAAACCCTAGAGAAACTATGGATGCCCTGTATAATAAGTTTGAGGCAGCTTACAATGCATCAGCTGTATCTACCTGGGAAGTCAGAGTAGTAACTAGGCTGCAAGAAATATGTTTTGCATCTTCTGCTATCTTCTCTACAAAGAGAAGCTCCAGTGCCAAAACTGGTTTCCTCAAAATCCGAAATTAGTTCCTGCCAAATGAAGAACCACCTAAAATCTGTAATTGATCCAGTTACTCATGCTGATGTACTCCATGAAATTAAAGTTCTGCTTTTCATCATGAAACATTTATCTCAACCAGTCTGTGGCATACAGCACATATCTTCCCTTTGAGCACAGATTTCTTGCATGCACTGACTTTAACCTAGGTATGATCTGCAAACAGCAGAAAATCAGAGTCTGCATAAAACATAGAATCATAGAATCATTTTGGTTGGAAAAGACCCTTAAGATCAGCATGTCCAACCATTAACCTAGCACACTGACAAGTCCACCACTAAACCATGTCCTTAAGCACCACATCTATGTATCTTTTAAATATCTCCAGGGATAGTGACTCAGCCACTTCTCTGGGCAGCCTGTTCCAGAGCTTGACAACCTTTTCAGTGAAGAAATTTTTCCTAATATCCAATTTAAACATCCCCTGCACAATTTATGGCCATATCCTCTTGTGTCGTTGCTTGCTACTTCAGAGTAGAGACCAATACCCACCTCGCTACAACCTCCTTACACGTAGTTGTACAGAGCAACCAAGTCTTCCCTCAACCTCCTTTTCTTCAGACTAAACAACCCCAGTTCCCTCAGCTGTTCCTCACAGGACTTGTGCTCCGAACATTTCACCAGCTTTGTTGCCCTTCTTTGGACACACTCCAGCATCTCAATGTCCTTCTTGTAATGTCTTTCTTGCAGAAAGAGATGGAACAGAGATTCACTTTGAATCAAAGGCTCTGTGCTTGGAGTACTCAGTCAGGAGCCTGTCCCCAGATTCCTTCTCTGAACCTGGGAAATTGAAATACCTAAACCACATTTTCCACAGCAGATATATAACCTTTCTGACAACCTAGAGACTCCAGTGCTTCCACCGCTCCCTGGAATTTCATTTTTCCATGTCAAGTGGAAGAGTTTCATTGAAAGAGATTAAATCTGATGTCTTCTTTTCTCTCCACTAAACACTCTCTCCCTGTCCTCTGCTTAAAACACATTCCTGCAGCAAGAGAGATGACTCTCATGCCTGTCAATTGGAGGAGCTAGCACCTGGGTGAAAGTTCTGGCTCATTACAGGGGCAATGGATGACGCTACCTCCTCTTCTGCAGGTGTTTATATAAGAAGAAGAAAAAACAAACCACCAAAAAAACAACCAACCTAAAAAACCAACCAAACCCAAACCAAAACAACAGAGCATCTAGTTTTGGGAATGGGAATCCCAAGGCAATTCCACAATTCCAAGTGAAGGGTGGCTCTTCAACTGCAACCCAGCACAAGTTAAATATGCCCTGAAGAAAACTGACATTCAGTTCTCCTAGAGGATTTTAGGCCCAAGTCACTTATTAAAAAATCATATCACATTTCAACTGTGTTAGGGATATTCAGGCCACCTCCACAGAAAGAAGCAACTTTACACAGAAGAGTACTGGGGAGACAAACTCATCAGGAACCCTGAAGGGGTTTCAGGGCTTTTGGACCTTGTCTGAATGTGACCCTGGGACTGCTATTCTGTCCCTGGTTGAGGACAGCTCTCTCTCAGGAACCTCCGTACCATCCAGTTCTGTGGGTGGATGTGCCCTAATTCAGACAATGGATCTTTTGCAAAATATGAATTGCAACCACAAATTTTATTTTTGTCTACCCATCATACCTGTCAATGGAAATATGACACCAATTTAATTTAGTCTTTTATTTTCTAAGTTTGCATCATCTCCAGATGGAGGGATAGGCTACACACAGATATTGAATGCTTCAAACAGCTTCAATTCAGTGAAATGAAAACTACAGGACAAATGCATAGGAGTAAATTATTTTAGACTGATTAATTGCTCTTCAGTTTGGCAGCCCAGTGTTGTATATCCACCAAAAGGAATTGAAATATTGTAATAAACTGATGTAGAAATTATTTTAGAAGTTATTTTGTGCAATGCCTGCATGTAGACTTGATGTAAGAGCTTTTTGCATCTTTCAGTCTGTAAACTGAAAATTAGTAATTCTTCATTTTCATAACAAATTTCAATATAAAAGGTGTAAATCTGCTTTGCTGCAAATTAGACTGGTGAGAATCTATTTTCTATTTTTTATATTTAATAAAAAAGGAAAGTATACATATTTTTTAAAAAATATTCATAATTTAGAACACTTCTTATGCCTGAGCATATTCAAAGTGAAAAAAAATTCTTTGGCTTTTCTTTGTTCTTTGAGTTCTTAACTTCTTAAAGAGTTTTCTCACAAAACTTATTATAAATAATACCCACATTATATGAGTATGATGAACAAAAATGAACAATGTCCATGGGATTCACCATTATTTGTTATCAGATAATAGACTCCTGCTACTGTATAAATTGGAGTGGGCAAAGTTGAGGCATTTATGGAAAATTAACATTATGACAAAGATGATGATTTCATTTCTAAAACTGGAGATGTTTTCCTTTTCTATATGTCATGTTATGTTATATTATATGTGATATAGATCTTTATAATTTTATCCGATTAAAGTTGGCCATATAGAAGAACTTGCTATCTCCATACTACTAAAGCCCTTTGTATGTCCGTCTTGTACACATAAGTAGTTCTATTAGAAATACAAAAAGATTTCCCCAAATACAGACTAGCCCAGTGAGTAATGGTGTAACATCAAGTTCTTGGGGGCAGAATGTGCCTTTAAGACACAGTTTTGCCTTGCTGCAGTATGGACATGCCTGATCCATCCCAGAGATTTCTGAAAGTGATTGTGCATCAAAGAGACCATAAGCATATCCAGACAGATAGATTTATGCCACATACTTTCACTGAAAGGAAACTGCTGTGCCATAACCAATCAGGGACAATGGTGTCCATAAATAAACCATTATCTTAAGTGAGCTTTTTAGCTTTTGTAATTAAGTTATATTCTCTTCTATGAGCACACTCTTGAAGTCTAACTGGGTACTGGAACTAAAAGCAGGGGCAAACAGACAGTTAACTAATGAAAGGATGGCACAAACTGCTGGAGAGATACCTTTATCTTCCTTAACTAGAGAGGAGTTTTTTGGTATCTCAAGTAAATCTAGTGGATGGTCATTATTTTCCACCAGCTGAACACAAGGGACTGTGGCATAAGGCGGATGTAGGAAGTTGATTTTCTATGAAAATAGTCATATATGTTGTGTGTATGACCAGTTTTGTCACAAACAAGTATGTGATGAAACCCTGAAACCCACCCTTTTTGTCTTACCGTCCTCAGGTATTTTTGTTTATCAGCACATTAATTTATAAGAGGATACAGAGGCCTTCATTCTTGATCACCATTTCATGGTGAACTCACATCAGCTGAAGCATACATCCTCACCATCTAAGGACTGCTGGTGCTTTATGTGATCATGTGTTTGGTGGCTTTTAATCCCATATTCAGGTGTTATACTGGCTAATCATTTTGTGTTGTGTGACTAGCCATAATGTAAAGATGTAAGCTTCATGAAAGAGATGAGGTTCTGATATATGTTTGAATATTTCTGTTTGAATATTTCTGTTTCTACAGTGAAATAAACCCTAGAAGTTTAGAAAACGGTCTATAGCAGAGCTACGAAACAAAAAGTCTACAAGAGATCTGCACAGAAAGAAGCTGGGAAGTTACAGCTCAGCTGTAGGGGAAGATCATAGAATCACTGAATCACAGAATC